>JAJKLI010000065.1:0-119304 GCA_023159215.1 Xylariaceae sp. AK1471 | reverse complement strand
AAATATAACTTTTTTATTTTGTTTATTTTGCTTAATAATGTTTTTAAAATTTTTTATATATTTAAAAACGTTAAAAAACTTTAGTTTATTTAAATACTACTATTTATTTTAATAAAATATGCTTTTTTAGTTATTTTTAATTTAAAGCTATAATTATTAAAATAGTATTTATTATTACTATAACTTTAATAATTTGTTTAAGTAGTTTAGTAAAAATCGTTAAGTTTTTTAAACTATAAAAAACTATATAATTAACTTTTTTTATTTCGTTTTTACTAGTTATAATTACTATAAAAAAACAGCTTTATAGTTATAATATTTAACGTTTAATATTAATTTTCTAGCTACTATTAAACGTACTTATAGTATTAAAATTAGTACTAATATTATTAATTCTGCAGGATAATATATTATTATTACTAGATTTTTTTTAGTATATTTTTTAACTTGTTTTTTATAATAAACAAGTTTTTCTGTTTAATTTTAAGCTATTTAATATAGTTTATAAAAACGTTAACTTTATTTAATATTAATAGCAGCTTTTAAACTATAGTTATAGTTTTGTTTTTTATTCTAACCTGCTTTTTTTATAAAAAAATAGTAATAGTTACTATAAATAAATATTAATTTAAAGCTTTAATACTATAAAATAATTTGTTTAGTTCGTTATTATATAAGTAATCAAGTTTTTTTTAGGTTTATTAAGCGGTTAAGTTTTTTTATAAGTAAATTTTAAGCTAAAATTTATAATTAATTTATTTATTAAGCTTGTTATAAAAAAAGTTGTAATTTAAAACGTGTAGTTTATTATATGTTAAGTTTATAACGTGTAAAATTCTTTTAATATAGTTTTAGTTTAAGTTTTTAAATAGGTTTATTATATACATTTTTTTATTATAAGCTTTTTGTTTGTTTTAAACGTTTAAAACATATAGCTAGTATTAATTAAAGTATATTTTTAAACTATATAATCTAAGATTTTTAAGTTTAGTTTTATAGTTTTAAAAAATATTTATAACTAATCGATTTTATTTAAAGTTATTAAAACAGTACTTTTTTTTAAGTTTTTTAATAGTATTATTTTACGTTTTACAGTTTTTTATTAGTAGTTTAATTATTTTATATATTTATTAAATAATGTAGTATATAAGTAATTAGTTAATTTTAAACTTATTACTTAAACGTTAAGAAGTAAAAATAGTATTAAAGTTATTTAGTTAATTTATAACGTTTAAGCTATTAAATAAAAAGTATAAGTTAATTTTAAAGTTTAAAAAAAAAAAAAAACTTTTAAACGGTTTAGCTATTTTTAATATTGCTATAATTTTAATTAAAAGTAAAAAAGTACTATTGTTTTAATTAATAAAGCTTGTTTATTAAATAAATTTACTATTAAAAAAGTTATTTTTTATAACGTGTTCGTTTTTTAAGTTATACGTTATTTTAAATATTAATTTAAAAGATTAAAAGTTTTTATATAGTTTTTATAAGCAGTAACTACTTATTAAAAAGCTTTTTACTAGGTTAACTAAATAAAAGGGCTTTTTTAATAGTTAGTTTAAAACGAGTATTTTTTAGAAAGTATATATATTTAGTGTTTTTTATGTTTTTAAGTATATAATAAGGTTTAATAGAATAAAAAAATAACTTAGTAATTTTAAGTTTTTTTATATATATAAACAGAGCGAAACATTAATTTTTAAGTATTTTTTAGTTTTTTTTTTTTTTTTTTAATCTTCGTAATAAATACTAGCTTTTTTATAAACGTTTAATCCGCTTTTTAGATATTTATTTAATTAGTTTTGATTTTTTTATATGCTTTTTAAAGTTTTTAGATTTTATAGCGTTTTTTTAAACGTTAGTTTTTCTTAACTATAACTGCTTATATAGCTAGTTTTTTAGTTATTTTTTTAATTTTAAGTTTTTATAATTTAGTAGTATTTGTTTAAATATTAGCTTATTTTAATTATAACTATATATACAGCTTGTTTTTTAGTTATTTTTTTGTTATTTTTATATTTTAATTAAATATTCTGTTAATTAATTTGTTTTTAAGCTTTGTTTTTTAAGCTTGTTTTTTTATTATTTATTTAAGTGTATTTTTAGTATGCGCGATTTTATACCGGGTAAGTTTAACTACTTTTTTTAAACACGCTTATTTTTTTTTTATTAAGGTTATATTATAACACTTTTATATAAGTTTAATAAAAATTTTAAGTTATTAGTATAAAGCTAATTATATAAGCTAGTTAACTGCTTATAATTTTTAATTTTAAACCGATAAAACAGTTTTTATTAATATAGTATAAACTAGTTAATTACTTGTTTAATTTAATTAAGTTATTATTAAATCTAAGGTTTTTTTCGATTTAAGTTTTCTTAAGACTTGTTTAAAAAAAAAAAGAGATTTTAGCTTAGCTTCTGCTAACAGTAAAAATGCGGTTTAACCAAAGGATCGGTTTTTTAGAGTTTTTAGGTTTTTTTTTTAAAAACGAGAGTTTAGTTCCTAACTTTTTACAATATTAATCCTACTTAAGCTTTAAAAACAAACTTTAAAGATCTCGCTTTTAATTCTATCCTGTTTAAAAAAAACGATTAGTTAATTAAAATCGCTATATTAATTAATATTAAACGTACGCAGAAGTAGTTTTCGTGTATAAAAGTCTTATACTAAAGATTTTAATAAAATAACATAGCTTAAGCTTTATTAAAAATACTATTAAATTAAGTAAAGTAATTAAATTATATATTTCAATAAAAACTACTATAACCTGCACGCGTTTAAAAAAAAGCTATTTCACGTATTTAAAAGTGCTAAGTTCAAGTTTTTATAGTACTCTTTACAGTAAGTTTTTATATTTTAAAATCAAAAGCGTAAACAACTAATTAATCAAAAAAAACGTAATTAATTAAGCTTATTATAGCTGCTTTTCTATAAATATTAATAAAACTGCGAAATCGTATCTTTACGTAAAAATGTAGTGTTTAAGGTTAGGCTAACCTAACCCCTGAACCCAACATACGCACTACTTTAATATTACGTTATATTAAATAATAAGAAATTTTTTTACTTGCTAAAAATATGTATTAAGAAGGTATTATAGCTAGTTTATAATAAATAGTACTATTTTAAAAAAAGATAAATAATATATAATTTAAAAAATATCTATTTTTTCCGAAAAAAATAGCATGTTAAAAAGTTTGTTTAGTTTTATAGTACTTGCAAAAATAACTAGATTAATAAAAAATCACTGCTTAAAAAATTAATATTTATTAAAACATTAATTAAACTTTACTATACGATCGCTATAGATTTTATTATAAATATATTACTAATAAAGTTAAACTATTTATTTTAATATACTAGTAATAATCTCTTATAAAAGGAGTAGAAAAACCCTATTAATCTTAAAATATATAATATATGGAGCAAAAAAATAAGCAAAAATACTGCTAAAAATGCTATATTTATACGATTAAAGATTTTTAATAGTTATTATTAATAATAAGAACTTAAAATTTATATTTAATTTATAGCGTAAAATATATAGCTTATTAAACGTTAATCTTTTATTTTTAATAGTTTATTACTTATAAATAAATAAACTTTTAAAACGAAAAAATCAGGTCGTTAAAATTATTATACGTTTTTATATAGTAACCGATTTTAATATTTTATAGATTAAGATCCTGCTAGTTTTATAATATTACTTAAATAACATGTTATTAGTTACTGTTAATAGATTTTTAAATTAGCTAATACTAGGTTTTTAATTAAAGTTAATTATTAATATTTTTAATTAAAAACAAGAAAAAAAAACTATTAATAATATTATAGAAATATTTAAAACTAAACATGCTTAAAAAACAGAATATTTAGTTAACGCTATTAATATAATCATAAAATAATAATATAATAATAAGTACACTTTTATTAAATTTAATAAAAAGAATATTATATATTTTTAATTATATAAAGGCTCTTATTTTTTAAGTAAACTTAAAAACAAATAGTTGTTAATTAAAGCAGGATTATTTAAAATAATTAAATAAATTAAACTATTAATATATAAGCTTGACTTTTTTAATAGCTAGAAAGTATACTTTATTATATTAATAATATAACTATATAAACTAAAATAAAATAAAAATCTGTTTGAAAAAAAAGTTACTTTTTTAAAACTAGTTATAATTAAAAAAGCTAAAAATTACTAGGAGATTAAAAAAATCACTTAGAGAAAAATACGCTTTATTAACAGATAATTAATTATTAAATATATAAAGTCTTTTATTTATACACGATTAATTTTAAATTTTATTATTTTATACTATATATAGTTTAATATTTTTTATTATTAAACAAAATATTTTAATTTTTTTTTAATTAAATATATAAGTAAAAATAAAGCAAGCATAATTATAAGATTAATATATTAATGTAATATATAGCTAAATATAATTAAAAAATAAAAGCGATAGCTTTTATAGTAATATAATATATTTATTACTTAATATATAGCATTAAAAAGTAATAAAGTAGTTTATTTTTATAACTGTTAAAAAAAGCCGCGAAATATATCGTAATTTTTAAATTTTGTTTGTTTTTTTTTAAAATATAACGATATAAATAAAAAGTACAGTACGTACTTAATATTTTTAAAAAATCCCATTCAAAATTTTCTTTTTTTTCCTTTTTTTTTTTTTTATAAACTTAATTTTCTATATAATTTCTACTAAAATTAAGTTTTTTATAGACTTTTATAATTATTACGCTATGCTTTATAAAAAAACTGCTAAATCTACTAAAAATAAAAGATTACTTATACTATTTAACATGCTAAATAATGTTATTATTTTTAGTAGTTAAGTATTTAGTTTATAATAAATCTTTAATATTTAAAAAAATAAAAGTCCACTTAAATATAAACTAGTAAATAACGGACTTAATATATTTATTTTGCGTATTAATAAAACAATTAAAATAGCTAAAAACAGGAAATTTAAAACTATAAACTTTAATAAGAATAAGAAATATATTATTATAACTAAGTATAATAATAAAGTTATTAAAAATAACAATAACAAGATTATTTTTAACTAGTAGAACGATTATAATAAGAATTTTAGTAAAAATAACGAAATTAGCAAGCAAAATAATAATAAAGACTTATTTTTAAATAACCTTTTAAATACTAAATATTTTAACGATTATAAGCTTATTTTTACTTTTAAAAACGATAATATAAATAAGCTAATTATTATTAATAATAATAAAAGCAAATCGTTTAAAAAAAATAGCTTTAATAAAATTAATATTAAAATAAACAGTAGTAATAATAAATATAATATTTTAACTTTTTCTGCTTATAAAACACTTTTTTAAACTAATAAATAAGTTTATTATAGTATTAAAAACTTAGTTAAACTTTTTTAACGAGTTAATATTAATACTAGTAAAAGATTAAATAAAAAACTTAAATAAGCTAAACTTTTTAGTAATTATAGTAATAATAATAACGTAGAAATTAATAAGCTAAATAAAAAAGCTAAATAGTATAAAAATAATATTTAAAATAACTATAAAGTTATAAAATTAATTAAAGCTTTAACGATTTAAAACCGGATTAAAAATAAAACTACGTAAAATTATTAGCTTATTAACTATATCCGCTTTTTAAATATAACTAAAACTATATAAAAAATAGCTTTAAAAATAAATAAAAATTATAAGCTTTAATTTAAAGTTGCTTGTAAAATTAACAGATTTATAAAAATATAAGCAAGTTAATCTTTTGTTTTAAACAAGCTATTATAACAAGTTAAATTAAAATATTAAGTAGTTAAAAAATTAGCTTTAAAAAATAAACTATAAAAGTTAAAGCTACTTAAAAAAGCTATTATTTTAACTACTTATTATTACGTTAAAAATAACAGTTTTAATAATATAATTAAAAAATATTTTGTTTTTTTAATCGCTTTTATTTTATATAAGTTAAAAATACTGAAATAAACGTTAAAAACGATAATAAATCTAGTATATTTAACGTTTTAATTAAATAATAATTATGTTTTAATTAACTAAAAAGTATAGTTTTTAAAAAAATAAATAAAAAAAACAATAAAATAGCTTTTTAAAAAAAGTTAAATAATATAAAAGCTAGTTTAAAGCTTATAGTAGCTAAATCTACTAATAAGATTATTAATAAAGTTAAAAAATAAATAATTAAGAACATAAAAAACAAAGTTAAAAAAATTATAAAAAGATTTATTATAATTAACAATTTTATTAAACTATAAAAAAAAGTTAATATTATTATAGTTAAATATAATAGTTTTAAGTTTAAAAAACTAAACAAAAAAAGATTTCCGTTTAAAATATCGACTTAAAAAAATAATTAATAAAATTAAAGTTAAAATTATAAGTTAACTATTATATAACTTATAACTAGTAAACGTTATAAGATTTTCGGTAAGCAAGTTATTAAACGCGATAAAAGCAACCAAGACAATTTTTTAGCATTTTTAAAAAAAAAACACTTGTTAAAGATTACAATTTTTTAGTTTAAATTAACATTTACTAAATTAAAGATATAAATATTTTTAACGTTTTTTTTTTCTTAATATTAAATAGTTAACTTTATTAATAATATTACTTACTATAACATATATCGCAATACTTTTTATAACTGTAACTATCTCGTAACAACTTATTATATCAGGAAATAATTAAGAAAACTATAATATCTATTAAACCGACTTGTTATCCTTTTTATTACTAAGCTATGCTAGTTATATAATTATCTTAAAATATATACCCTTAATTAAAAAATATTTAGTTTAGTGTTGGTTATATATTTAATTTGTGATAAGCTTTACATTATTTCTTAGGATAAACTATAATCAAAAAAACAACAAATTTAAATACTAGTATTAATTGCTATTATATTTTTATAGTGTAAAAAACATTATTTAGCTAGTAAACATAAATTAAGCTAGAAATAAAGCCACAAGTCTTACCTAACGCTTTCACAGATCCCTATAATTACTAGCTTTAAAATTCTTTAAACACTCTTACCTAGGACCACTGTGGCTGACGCCTTGTGGCTAGTTAGCTCTGTTATGTAACTAACCCCATTAAAACCACCCCTAAAAGGGCTTAAACGGGGTGCGTATAGTAACTACTACGGGCATTTATATATACCCGAAAAGTGGTTTAACGCGAAGTCTGAAATCGCTCACCTTAGCAGTCGCGTCCATGAAAATATTGTCGCATATCGTCTTTTTGTTCTCTTCAACCAGAACGACGGCACCCACGACAACCGATCTCGATCTCGCACAAAATGACTATCAATGTCATTCTCGGGGCCCAATGGGGTAAGTTTGCCTTGCCTCCCTTGCCTGGAATGCGTCCTTCCTCTGCGCCCGGCCGATATCGGTTGGCTTTCACGATACTGACGATAACCTCATAGGCGACGAAGGCGTGAGTCCTCGATCTGAACTTAATACGGCTTGACATCCGGAAATTAACGATACTGTGTGTTCAGAAGGGAAAGCTGGTTGATATCCAGTCCCGGGAGGCGCAACTCTGTTGCCGAGCTGCCGTAAGTTCAGCGAAGGCACCAATTCCGCCAACGGCTTCCACGATCCCTTCGCAATCGACTATATCCCGGTGGAATACCTGCTAACTACCCTCAAGGGTGGATCTAATGCAGGTTAGTCTATCTGCCGCGAGGCGAATCTCTAAAGCGGCCTCAATCGGGCGCCAGCGCTGACCGGTAGGATGGTTTCAGGTCACTTGATCAAGTTCGTCAAACGCTTTTAATCGATCAATTGATATACTTGTTATTTGCTAATGAGTCAAAGGGTGGATGGAGTCTCCTACAGGTAAAGAACAGGCCGGCATCGAAGCTGTGAGTGGCTACTGACTTGTAGTAGCTTTCACCTCTTGCCCTCCGGCCTCATGAATCCGCGGTGCATGAACTTCATCGGCTCCGGTGTGGTCTTTCACATGTGCGTCATCACAAAATCCCCCGATTATGACCCGATCGATCGCTAGACAGGCATCGTATTGATGTCTCGCCTGGCTCGCACCCCTCAACTGAACAGGTCAATAAGACTGACTCGGTCCCTCTAGCCCAACCTTCTTCAGCGAGCTCAAGGAGCTTGAAGAGAGTATGATGCAGGATATCCTAGTCTTTGAGCATCAGTATGTCTAACATATCTCAGAGGGCCTGACCGCGGTACACGACCGAATCCTTGTTTCTGACAGGGTCAATGTCCTCTTGGACATGCACATGGCAGTGGATGGTCTCGAGGAGAAGGAGCTTGGAGGTTTGTCCCATGGTTCCGATGCTCTCTTTAAGAAGCAGCAGCTAATGAAAACCTCAGATGCAGCTATTGGAACAACAAAACGCGGTACTGTACCCTCAGAACTTCATGCTGGGCTGTTCCTTTCTGCTGCTTTCGCCCCTTTACAAGCACTCCCATATATGAACAGCAGGGCTAGCGATTCTGTTGAAGCAACGGGGTCTAACGTCCACCATAGGCATTGGTCCATGCTACCAAACAAGCAGAGCGGTAAGAAGTTGGCTTGACGAGGGGTCGCATTGTGCGCTAACTTTCCCAGCGAACTGGCATCAAATTAACTGACATCTTCTATCCTGAACTTTTCGAGAAGAAGGTGAAGCGCTTAGCTGATGGTTATCAAAAGCGCTTTGGAGAACTGTTCAAGTACGACGTCGAAGCCGAGCTTGCTAGTTTTGAGGAGTATAGGGAGATGATGAGGAAATACGTCGTGGACGGCGTGTCCTTCATGACATCCGCACAGCAGAGCGACACGAAAATTGTGGTCGAAGGCGCAAACGTAATGTTCCCGTCCTAAACGCTAAACAAACAGTGCTTACTACAATAGGCACTGATGCTAGATGTTGATTATGGCTCGTATCCAGTAAGTCTGCGTTAACTTCGTTCTTCGTTTTGCACTAGTGCTTATAATCAGTAACAGTTCGTTACTTCCTCAAGTACCACGCTTGCTGGCATCATTGGTGGACTCACCCTGAACCCGAAGAATATTGCAGAGACGGTTGGAGTGGTCAAGGCTTGTATGTTAATTGCTCTAAGACTGTCGTTCACTGCTGACTGGCAACAGACACCACTCGTGTCGGTTGGGGTGCCTTTAAGACCGAAGATACGGAAGAGTGCGTCTTTATTACGTTCCCGAAGCCACTCGAGACTAATTGAAACCCTCAGGATTGGCACCAAACTTCAGGAGATTGGACGCGAATGGGTGAGGCTACATGCACCCCAGAGGATTCGAGCTTTCACCGCTGACAAGACATAGGGGACGTCGACAGGCCGCAGACGCCGATGTGGATGGTGAGTTTTAATCACTTTGGCGTTTAGCTGCTGATCAACTTACTAACTGCTCTCAGGCTCGGTACGCACAACTTCAAAAACCTCAGGGATTGATGGAACTGGAAATGCAACTAATAAGTATATATAGACCTTGTTGTTGTCAAGTACAGCAACTCAATCAACTACTACAGCAGCCTTAATCTGACAAAGGTAGGCCCGGTATGCTTCCTACATATATGAAAATACTCTAACACTTTATAGCTCGACGTTTTGGACACTTTCGAAACGATCAAGATCGCGATCGCTTATACGGTCGACGGGCAGGTTAGTGATGCCAACGAGATCATAGTAGATGATAGTGACGCTGACCGCCTGGTCAGGAATTGGACTCTTACCCTGCGGATCTTAATATCTTGGAACGAGCTGAGGTGGTTTACCATGAGATGCCAGGGTGGCAAACGCCGACTACCAACGCGAAGACCTACTATAATTTGCCCAAGAAGGCTCGCGATTACGTGGAGGTAAGCACTCGAATTGGGCTCGTATAGCGAACAATGGTGCTGACCTCGAGCAGTACATAGAAAAGTTTGTGGGAGTCAAGGTACGTGGGCGCACATACTGTCCAAGCCCGCAGTTGCTGACGTCCCGCAGATCAAGTACATTGGCACCGGTCCCGACCGTGAGGCTATGATCCAGCGCGCCTGATTGCGCCAGATGGAGGAAGCACCCGAGCCTTGGCTTGGATCGTGTGCAAGGAGTGTTGGGTACCCAAGCCATTTCATGACTCCAAGAAGAGTGCGGGTATTTACCTTGACGACCCCCTTGGTACCTACTGCTCGTCCGTATGGTCCTTCCGTGCCCCTTTTGCCCGTGATAGTTGCGATGCGTCCTGTGCGTGAATACTCATTCTATCACGGACGAATCGGTTCCTGCGCTCTGGGCTTTGCTGTGCCTGGTTCTGCGGTTGATGGAGCTCACATGATTGATGCGACATGTTATCAGGACTACACTGGGAGAACAACCAACTCCATTCTTCAATTGAGAAAGGGATCGTCACGATCCGAAGACACCCTACACAATATGCTCCGTCACGTTGCGCCCTGCCCGGCTGCTCTCTTTGCTTTCCACGATATTGTCTGACCGCCGATGAAGAGCCAGGTCCTGAGCCTTTAACGAGCAATTTTTTCTGCTGTCCTTGACCGCTCTTCCAACCTCTGACGGGATCTCGTCTCGCTTGGTTCCTGCGATCGCAACTTGCTTGTCGATGTGTTGCTGAATGCTTTCGCCTTCCATGACGGCGTGCTGATGTTCCAAATGTGTAGCGTGGGAAGGATTGAGTAGATCCTGTGAGTGGGAATGATGCTAAGCTCTGAGAACTTAATTGTCCGGTTGAGCTGATCTCTGCAAAATTCGCTCTCTTTTGAGTGCCTTGAACGTCCGATCAAGTCCAAACCTTTGTCGGAATTGAGCGCAAAAGTCCTGGAAGTCAAGGTTGCCATAGTCTCGAACATTCTTTAACTCGGCCTCAGACCAATTCTCCTTCTTCAGCAGTCCCAGTCGTTGAGTTCTCTCTATGATCGCGCCATGGGTGCGCCCAAAGCCGAACTTCTCCTGGAAACGAGGGGGAAACTGGGGTCGAGGAACTCGAGAATCAAAAAACTCTCTCAAAATATTGTCCTCTTCCAGAGTCCACGGTTTTGGACTGCTCAGCTGCGATATATCGATATTTTGCTTCGTAATGTAATGACGGACTGTTGCCATACTTCGGCCTTTTGGATACTCGACTTCTAACCCATCGTAGACCTCCATCCACGTCGCACGCACATTTCGGGAAAAGAGACTGCAGAAAGGTGTGCTCCTCAGCGGTCCATGGGATTCGATTGCGAGAGGAAAGTCTTGAGGTGTCCATACTCTCCAGTATCGCAATGGTCTGGAAGACTTGCGTTGATCCCTTGTCGCCAAACCTTATCTTCATTGCACTGCTGGCTTGGTGCCAGCTATTGCAAGAGTTCAGCAATGACCTGAGATGTTCCCGCTTGGCATCGCCTTCGTCCTTCAGGTACGTGAATGCTGCACTCTGCTTGCGTGAAGAAGTGTGCCGCTGCCTAGACACCTCAGTCGGACCCGGCTCCGGCGAGGCTGGTCGCAGGGAAAATTCGACCTGTTCCGGAGCCTCAGGCGGCCCTGACGGCTTTTGCGCCGCCGCAGCTGCCGACGGCAGGGCGTCTCGATCTCCGCGCGCCCGTGCGGCTCTGCAAAGCAGCTTCATTTGAGTCTGAAGAGATTGAGAAGTGTGGTAATCACCGAACCGAACGTGAAACTTAGCTAGCATTGTCTTCAGCGGGATTGAGAGCTCCATCAAATACTTCAGGTAATGAACCTCGGAGTCTTCCCAACGTGTAGCCCTCCTGGTACCAGAGTGCCCCTGTAGGGTTGCGTATGGGGGAGTAGACGATGGACGGGGGTGGTCAGCCTCCCTCGTCGCAGCCTGAACATGATATTCGGCTTCTTGAGCTGCAGAAGCTTTGCTGGCCTGCCGAGAAATGAACGATGAAGCAGAGGGACGCACAGGTGCCAGGCTTGGGTAAAAATGACCTTGCTCAGCCATTGCTTGTTCCCATAGCTGTGTGATCAGGACCCCGTATAGAGAACAGAATCCTTTAATGGTATGTCCGTCCATCTGCTCTTGTATGTCTCTTTCTACATCTGCCAAGGCATTATTTGCTAAGAAGAATGCCTTTGTCCACTCGGGGGACGGATCTGGGTTCAGGAACTTGCGAGTTGAGCATCGGATCTTGTAGTTGTACGGATGCGTTTGCTGAAGGAAAACACTTCCAGAGAGCCTCTTCTGCAGGATCTGAGAGGCAAGCTCAGCCTGGGCAGGCAAGCTCACTGTCCTGAGAAGTTCCAATACCCAGCTGAAACGGTGCTTTAAATCGGCTGAGCTTGTAGCACGCCATGATTCGCTCAACTCGATGAAGAGACCTGTCCAAATCGAAGAGTCCCCAGAGTTGGACCCACCAAGACCATCTTACTGACTCTCGTGGTGGTCACGCATCAGTCTTGTCAAAATGCGGAGTGTTGACGTCCGATACTGGGCCATTCCGCAAGGTGATATGTGGGTGGCACCGACCTTGATGATGGAGGGAGTCTGCTTCTCCTCATTCATGGCTGGCAACAACGGTCATGTATCGGCTTGCTTCCGACGGCCACTCATACTGATGAATAGAAACCTCATGCAAGCCCTGATTCTCGTTGCCCAACGAGTCTGAGCTGTCCAAGGGATCAAGAGAGTTGGCCCTTATTCCTGTCTGAGAACCATCTTGAGAGTCTTGGCTTGATCGCCCATACGTCCACGGCGGCAAGGGTTTGGAGTGAGATGGATCCACGATCTTGCTTCCATGTCTGGTCAACATTACCACGATTCGCACCGCCCCGCCAGGAAAGACCAAGTTACAAGGTATGCCGTCAGCTATCAACTGAGCGGAAGCATGATACCATATCTGGACGAGATCGGACCACTTGAAAGTTGGAACACGTGCGAATTCTGAGGTCATTGTTGAACCGTAATACTCAAGAGCATGTAATCGGGCAAAATGTAGAACGACTGCGAGGGACTGCAGAAAGACATTCCTTGGCAGGTCTGAGAGTTTTGCTGCTGGGCACTCAGGGGGGGGTTTCTGATTCTGCTTAGCTGATTACTGTAAAACTGTGAGGCATACTTAACTAGCTTACCTGTGATCTTTTCCCAGACATCGCGATGAAGTAGCCGAGGCAGGTACACAGTCCAGAACTTGGTGCGAAAGAGATGTGGTAGAACAGATCGTTCCAATCCAAAGGGTCCGTAACAAGTTGCGACTTCTCCAGGTGATGCTTCACCCCGTAGACCTGAGCCCATACGCTTCGCCATCTGCTGGATTGCCTTGAGATGAATCCTGAGTTTGGATTCTCCGCCAGTGCTCGGTACAGAGTCACAACTTCAGCCGTGGTTTTGTGTAGTCCGCTGAGCTGCAGTTGTGACACCAGGAAGTTGAAATGGACGCAAGTCGTGCCTTTTGCCCCATGTACGTAGACATCATGTTCGTGTTCCTTCACAGTCTGAATGAAGACTGCTACTTCTGAAGGAGACCAGGAAGCGCAATACGAAAGCCCTTTCATTCTGTTGTTCCCCTGTGTGAGAGGGAGTGGGCGGTTCAGGCCTTCATGAAATCTTCGAGGCACGCCGGCCGGCCTTAGTGATGCGAACTCTTCTTTGGAACCAACCCGTAGGCTGTATTCGTGGCCCTCCAGTTAGCTCATAGTGTCGACAAGGATCGTATCAATTGTCTCGGCGAGCGTGAGGATTGACAGGAAGTGACGCAGTGCCTCTTCGCCAAGCTGCGGAACAGGATACGGGAACAAAGACAGCACTATTATCTCTATTCCGGTAACGTCAGTCTTCGAAAGTCGCTTGTGGGCATGCAATGCTCGCTTCACAGTCTTAAGACTGCATTTGCATGACTTGACCGAGGTACAGTGCTGTTTTCCTCCAAGTCGGATGCTAATAGCACCTGAGGCATTGATTGACATACTCGCACCTTGACCAACATAACGGGGATCCTTGACTGGATCTTGACTCTGAGTGCGGAAGGCTAGGGGCTAGAGGTGTTGGATGTGCTGCGATTAGGGCATTAAAATGATGTCTTCGGTGACAAGGAGGCGGCTACTTTTGAATAGTAAGGGTAGTCTGAGAACCAATTGCCTGAGAGGAGAGGATGTATGTGAATCGCTTCTGTATTAAACATCTAGATGAAGAAGGGAGGAATATATACCGCGAGGCAGGTGGGAGAACTTCAGGGTTTGTATACACAGAGGAGTAACTGATCTTTAGACTTTGCATAAACACACGATGTGGTTCGCAATAGTGATCACTTCCACTTGGGATGGCTTTCTCGACGACAATAACGCTCCTTGCGAACCAAAACGACCAAAATGGTGCTGACATGTAGGTATCGTCTGCTTTACGTATAGCTGAAGTTGGGGCTACTGCGATTTTCGAACTATCTCCTACGCTTCTGCTCCCACATCGTTTTCTTCAAACCATGTTTGTTTCAGCGGACACAGCCTGTTCAGCTCAAGATAGCGCAAATGCGGCTGAAGTCCTGGCGGATGTGGCACCTGTAAGGATGGATCAGCAGTCATTGGGAGTAGTAAAGAGGATTCTTCCCTTCGTCTTCCTTTTGAAGGTAAAGCTACGGTCCTAGCCTGAATTCTTCTATTCATTGCTAGGTTGCTCAATAATCGCTCAAAGACCTTCAGACCTCGACTGCTCGCACCGCCGATTCTAGACTTCGCCTCAAAGCGATGGATCGCATCCTTGTTCATGCTGTACCTCTGGTTGTGGTGGGGGCCATTGTTATCACATCTTCGAGCGTGGGCTAGAGCATCTCGGACTGGGCGACCTGCATAGTGACAGCCACGTTGATTTAGATCCCTTCTTGACCAGATAGTTCATTGGCACCCATTGCTCGTTCTAATACGGTCATACGCTAATGAAGCAGGCTGGAGCGCCACCAGGGTAGGCCCGAGACTCGACAACCAGATCTTGAATGGACAGGAGCGGTTGCCGATCTTGCGCCAAAATAGCCGTTGGACAGATAAATGCATCATGCCCATGGGCGAGCTGGCAATGCTCCCTTGTGAGTACCTTATCGACGTCGAAGGACTCTTAGTAGATCTTCCAGATGGCACCACTGTCGCAAAGTGCAGCTTGCCACACGTGCAAATGCGACAACAAACAAACCTACTCCTGCATTCAGTGTAACAACCTCTCCTTTTGCAGTGACTGCTGGTCGCGATGGGTACTCCATCAACCGGGTGCTGTTGGTTACGATGGAAGACCTCATGAGAAAGCTAACGCCCAGGTTGTCCAAAGACTGCGTCAAATTCTTGACCCCACGAGGAATGAGAACGATCACGAGAATGAACTTCAATTGGATGATGATACAACTTGGTTCGGTGTTGGACGGGATTCCTCCAACCAAGCCATATTTCAGGACTATGGGCGATTTGCGACCCTTATGAGCGAGAGTCAAACACCGGAATTGGGAAATAGATACCCTCAATTGGTCTCATTCATTGGACAGACTGGTAAATCTACAAGTATGATGCTTGCGAGCTAAAGATTTGCTAATGCTCGTAGGCGCTGGTAAAAGTACACTCATCAAGATGCTAATTGATCGTCTCGATATGACCCTCCTCGATCGCGACTCTCCTTTCCCTTCGCCAGTCACATCTTCAAGCAACGATCGAGTTCCCACAACGGGAGACGTCCATCTATACGCAGATCCACTATCATATTACACCAAGGGACCGATCCTTTACGCGGACTGCGAAGGGCTCGATGGAGGCGAGGCGGTGCCAAGGGGGTTGAGACATAGGGCAAAGGACAAATTGGATTACGCGGCGGATGGGACGCCATCGACTAACACGCAAAGAAGTGGGCGGGCCTCGCGTCGTCCATCATCTGTTGCTGGGCGCGCCCCTTCTGCTAGTCGTCCGTTAGTCCACATTGAGCCTAAGAAGAAGTTGCGAAGATGTCGACACGCCTCCCAGAGAGATATCGCTTGGGCCGTCACTCCTGATACGAAGAAGAGGGAGTATGCAGTGACACAGCTATATCCACGGCTTCTCTATACCTTTTCTGACGTTGTAGTGTTCGTTCTGAGAAACCCGAGGTAGGTATCCAGTGCCCTGACGGTATAACTTAATCCTATTTATGGAAGCTGACAATAACACTCATAGGGCTTTTGAATCGACAGTGCTAGAGAAGCTTCTAGACTGGGGGTCTGCATCTATCGACAAATCTCTCAACCAACCTGCTCTCCCACATGCCATCATTGTGTTAAACGCGACCGAAAATGTGGATGAAAAAGAATGGGACGTTAACACGGCTACTAACTTGTTGCTTCAAGACATCCGTGGTGCAATTTTCCGCGAGCCTCGCTTCGAAGAGCATGCACGCATCTGGCGCCAAAGTGGTCGTAAGATTGATTCAACCAAAGACCTCCTGGAGTGCTACTATGCGTCGATCACCATTGTTCGAATCCCCTCTCGCGGCAGATACATGTTGATAGATGATCAAGTTGAGAAACTGTTCAATGTCATAAAGAAAAGATGTCAGGCCTCACTCTTCACGAAGAAGCGAGTGCGGATGCTTGCAACGGCTGAGAAACTTCAGATATACCTTCAGGCGGCTTACGACCACTTTTCCAAAGACCTTGATACACCATTTGACTTCATTAAGGAAGCGTTAAAGCACAACCCCATTCCCCGAGACCTGGGCGGAAATATTCTCAATCTTGCCCTTTCTATCAAGCAGAATTGTCGAGATTCTATGAAAGAAGACATTGCGAAGATATTCAACAAGATGGTCCCTATGATATCCTCTTGCATTATGCTTGACTCTGTCCGACAGAACCTCATGGGTGGGTCGAACGCTACCAACTTGCTTATATGCTTGAGACTGATGATCGGAAGGCACCACGGTTCAGCTGCTGAATGACGCTTATGTCGAGTTCTGCGAGTTGGCGCTTGAGGAATTTGCAAACTTGTACACACCCTGTAGCTTCGTGAGTCCCCGGCATGGACGCTGTGTGAGTATTCCAGCTTGTTTGGCATCATCCACTGTCCCATTCAATCACTACTTGCCCTTACCAAGTTCTAACCCGACGGCCTTTGCGCGCCTACGGGGAGACCCGCTGACTGTTGCTTTGTAGTGCAATGTTAAATCTGGGCACCTACCTAAGGGACACCAATCCGTCGCCGGAAAGATTATTGGCGCTGGAGGTTACCAGTCTGACTTTGACTACCGCGAATATAGCACGAAGTGGATTGACAAGATTAGTACCAGACTCCAGGAATTGCAGAGCAAATTCTTTGAACTTAGCCATACGCTTAAGGAACACCCGGAAAGCTCTATTGCGGCGGATCTGCATAAACATGCCATCAACGACTTCTATCGCTCACTTAGCAATGACGTTACGCTATTTAGCAGTCACTCAACATGCTTCTCTTGTCTTCGTGAATTGCCTGAGCATGCATTACCATGTGGACACGTCCTGTGCCTTCCATGCGTCAGGGAGTATGGAATAAGGGCGTCGAAAACGACCATCGAATTGAAGAGGTGCCCGCTACACCTAAGGGATACTTTCTGGGACCCTCCTTGGGTTGTGACTGTAAAACCCGCACATGCGGGTGTTCGCATGCTCTGTTTGGATGGGTAAGTCCCATTAGCGCGACTGATGCTTTTCTTCTGACAGTCTGTAGTGGTGGTATTCGCGGCATTGTTGAGTTGCAAACCCTGAAGGCGATTGAACGATATCTCGGCCCTAAACTACCGATTCAGTACTTCTTCGACTTGATCGTCGGCACAAGGTATGTCTCCTCGAAACCGTTAGCTGACGTACGATCTTGACGTTGGTATAGTACTGGCGGTATTATCGCTTTAGGCCTAGGAGTCAACAACTGGAAAGTCGACGAATGTATAGGCTATTTCAAAGAGATGTGTCGTCAAGCCTTCGTACCTCGCGAAATGATTGGGATTCCTAGTAAGCATGATTTAGATTCATTCCTCCGTCCTAGCCAATATCGAGAGAAGCAATCTTTACTTCATGCCTGTTTTCTTTATCATAGCCTCTGAATAACCCTAAAACCCCGAGGAAATCACATTACTGAACTTTAATGTTGTAGTTCTTGAAAAGCTTGCCATATTAAACCATGGTAGTATGTACAAGACAAAGCCTTTCGAGACGATTCTCGAGAAAGCATTTACTACGAGACCATTGTTCGGAGGGGCTAACGACGTCAATGAAATGCCTACTAAGGTTGCTATCACCACAACAAGTGCAGTAGCCCAGCATGCAGTAGTCCTTGCAAATTATAACCGTCCAGATCCTGCAGAATATGGTAAGGATATTTTGCCAATCTAGTGGTTCTTGTCTAATTTGATACAGATTTACCGTACAGGTTCAATAGATCTGACGGACCAGCAAGGGAGTTCAAAGTCTGGGAGGCGTAAGTGTATAGGGAGGCTTTCGACAAGTACAGTTTTCGTTGACATATCCAATAGAGCACGAGCGACATCCGCGGCGCCTCCATTTTTCAAGTCTTATGTGAAACAAGAGATACAGACATGCTTCTTGGACGGCGCCTTATATCATAACAATCCGGTATGGGTCGCACACCATGAGAGAAAGCTCATCTGGGGGGACGTGGCTACTTCACCACCAGATATCCTCCTTTCAATCGGCACTGGGAAAAACAGTGGTGATCGCGAGAAACCATCAAAGTCCTCACTGCCTGCCGACCCAAATCCTCTTTTACAGGGAAAACAGAAAGGGCGTACCTGGACCTCGTTCCCTCGTCAATTGATTAATATAGCAATTGACCGTTTCGACAAGTTAATGGAATGCGATACAACCTGGAATACTTATCTAGTGGAGAACTCATCCGCAGACTTCAACAGGGTCTCTGGGCTCAACAAGCGGCGGTTTATCAGAATTAATCCAGATTTGAGATTCAAAGTTCCTCGTCTCGATGCTGTTGACGAGCTGGATCGTCTCGAGAAGGCCACTTCGGAGAATCTGCATGTCAACTCTGCAAAGATTAAGGAGGTGGCTCATAGACTGATCGCAAGCTCCTTTTTCTTCGAAAAGGACAACGGATCAGTCAAGCCTATTGGAAGCGCCTATGAGTGCACTGGTGAGTCTCCTTGACGTTATCTTGTCGCTATGTTGGCCCTAGATAGATTGCTTACTAGAACTTGTAGGCTCGATCTATTGCAGATTTGCGAACTCTTCTGATGAGATGAAAGCTATGGGAGAGTTCTTAAGGAAATGCTTGCGGGCCAAATTCGAGCCGTTCTTTATTGTTGAGGAACAGGTAAGATCTTTAGAGTCTTTTGTTACCCTTAATGTGTTTTGGGAGCGAAAATCCAGTCACTGGGAGTTTATAGCTTTCTGATACTTCTTCATACTCTCTCAACCCTGGAGGGTTCTCCTACTAATGGCAATTACTTACTAATGGGGCTCCTGTAGGGGTTTCACCAACGGGACTTCCAGATTAATATAACTGAGAACATGATTAACGACATGTATCTCAGAGGAATCTTTCAGCTTGGCAGGATCAAAATTTATTTGTCCAAGGAGCTTGCAGTTACTACTATCTCATTGTCCCTCCAGACAGACCCGTACCCTCACTCTACCAACGCCTTTCTACCAATTAGCGGGTTTCCGCGTGAACTTGTTGGCGAAGAGAGCGATATCCGAGGTAGGTCATTGTCAACTTCTCTCCACCCAATTAGGGTACTAACTACGAACTATAGTATCGAGCCCTAAACCTAGATCCAACCCCTCCCGACCGCAGAGCGGCGACCATAGAAACCCGAAACCTCACCGGTTCCAGAGTTTTCGCGACAGGATGAAGCTCGAGAGACGCTCTTCTACCAGTGTCCGTAATGAGCGACAATCAACATCTCAGACGAACATCGCAGATTCCTTGGCTGGCATGTCAGTTTCGTCTTCGAAGTCGCCTTCATCATCAGATGCGAATCTGTCTACATCACTCTTGTTAGATATCCCCTTTTCGCCCACTGATGTAGGGAAGTGGGCACGGGACCGTGCATTGTCCCACGAAGAGTTCATCTGCGAGCTAGAGGCTTAACGAGACTTCAGTCCATCTTCACATGATTTCGAAATCGATGAATTTAACTGGGTGGGTTGGTCTGTGGGAAGCCGGCGAGTCTAGGACGATTTGGTGCTGGCAGTAATCATCGGGGGCCAACGTGTGTGAGGTTTATCACCGGTGCTGGATTATCTCACATTCTGGCTATGATTGCCGTTACAATTATGAACTGGATGAACTGGATGAATTTCCATCGATTTTTTCTCATTAAGTAATCAATATTATCATGTCTTGGTTTGATCATTCTTTCATCTCGGTCTTAGTTTGAATCAGTCTTTGCACATGTTGCCTCGTTACCCCATTTGACCGCCCCAATTGCTCATCATTTCAACTAGTCGTTAGTATTTCATCAAATATGAAGCGTAGATGGATGTCTTCCACTCGATAACGCCACCCTCTTCTCCAAGTTGACAGTCGGGTCATTCAGGAGGTCATCTGTCGGCGTCAGGATTGGATGTTGGCTACTTCTGTGCCGGCGAATGAGACGAGGAGAGATAGTATTGTGCCGACGAATTCTTCAGGATGCTATGATATGGTTCTTGATGCTTGAGTCCAACTATTGTGTCCAGGGGATGCGGCATACCTCAGCTTTTCTTCTTTCGTTGGATGTCGAAAGTTTGCTTTTGGGGTGGCGTTGAGGCCGTAGCCTGCCTCTTCGTCCGGTAGGCGGGGACCCCGGGTTGAGTGTGAACACGGGGGTTGTGGCTTTGATAGGGGAGAATAGGGTTCGGTGTTTCAAATTTATGAGTTCAGGTATGCCAGAGGAGGCTGAGAACACTGGCACGCCCGTTCCGGTCGAGGGTAGAGGTGGTCTGGATGCCGGTAAGCTTCGAGGTATTGGTAGTACTCGCGCCAGGAACGGCGGCCGTCACCCTCATAGTAATATCCTGTCCCTTCCCAGTCTGGGTGCGGCTCGAACCGTCATCGTCTATTAGATCGAACTGAGCGGTACCTCGGACCATCGATGTCGGGTACAAAGCTGCCTGGGCGAGGTTAAGCCCTCATGCTGGTGGAGGACACCTGTCTATAACTATAGCCCCTGCATTGCATCCCATCTTCAGCTCTTGGTAGTGGTTTTCATTGTGTCTTTATGTTCTGCGCTAATTCACATGGTTGGACTGGCTCCGGATGTGCTTTGGCGTCCATGATATCAGCAGAAATAGGTCGAACCATGGTATTGTAAGTATATTATTAGGGGATATATAAGGCTGCTAGATAATGCGGTAGAGATGATTTTGGGCGTAAGTATATCAGGAGATGCACAGCTTCTGGCTACTAGATTTTAGACGAATTGTTGCCATCGATTCCTGACATGTTTTAATGTAAGACGAATAATTCGATCAGTCTCAGGCCATTAACTTAATTTGGGCTTCAATACTTTTACATATCAACATTCTTTCAAATATTCTCGGTGTGGTGTTTCACTACCAAGGCGGGATACAGGCGCGGATCTAGAGCACTGAATGCCTGTACACGGAAAAAATCTAGGAGAGAAGTAGTTTAGTGAGATTCCATGCAGTTGGTTGATATTTGATAAGTGCTAGTCCAAATGGGTGTTGCATCTCACTTCTAGAACAAGTAAAGAAAAATTATCAAACTCGACATTCACACTTAGAACTGAGGGAAGAATCAGTTCTCGTTCGAAGATGCTGACACGCCGTGCGCAAAGCTTCGAGTAAAGCTCTTGGCTGGTTCGGTGCGGCGCAGTCAACTATAGCGCATACGACGTGAATAGAATAAAGTCTCGAGTTGACGCGGACGACCATATAAGTAAGCAACGAATAGTATGATTTTGTATCCTGTCACGTTAGAAAAGATTTTGATATCTGCTAATGCTGCTATATTTATCGCTTGCCGCAATTCATCCGGCCCTTTTGGTATTATGTGCATCCCCCCATCAGAGACTGTCGGCGGATATCATAATCTGATCACGCACCATAGCAGATCATTATACCATGTCAATCTTGAACCTCCACAATCCGTTTCAGTGATGGGACTTGAGCAACCTGCTGCTTTACGGTGGACTTCAGGGAGCAGCCTGAGCAGCTTGAGCTGTCCCTGGAGTTGACTAAGCAAAGGTTTGCGAACGGAAACGGCACACTCAACTTATAAGTTCTAATATATATATATATCTATATATTAAATACGGTCTTAGCTAGGGCTGCTTTAAGACTGGTTACATTTTCGAGCTCCGGGTGCGGCTTGCCGGGCGTGGCAGACTTTATGGTTTGCCGATTTTAGCTTGGTGTACATCTCGTTAGTCTCGATCTAGACAGATATCTAGGTTGACGACCATTTAAGCTTTTTAGATTGATATTTGCCTCAAGGGCCTAGTTATATGACTCACGATTTCGCTATCGTGATAGCAAGATATACGTTGCCTCGGAGCTTAGCCAATGTAACGACCTCCAGCGAGGTCGCCTTTCTCCGCCCTACGGAGAAGGGCTTCATCGTTAATTGGGGAGCTTGGACTGATGGAATTGAGAGATTCTGGCGACAGCTCGCTATTTAGGTAAATCTATAGTGAGTTGAATCATATTCTTCTCAATTGCGTGCACCATGGCTGGCGCATGGATCTCCTTTAATGCGTTGATGATGTCATTGGCTGCCTCCCTACTTAGTCCCTCATCACGATCACAATATATATCAATCCCTTCATTCGCAGATGCCGTAGGCTGGAACCACGCGACCATCCAGCGCTCTGAGCCCTTGCTGCTAGCTAGGGGTCGCTCACCCCAACCGAGGACCTGCCAGTGAGAAGTTGTGATGAGGCTGGTGATGGCTCGCCAGCCCTTGCCACGCCCTCTCCACGCCCCAGGTACCATGGGGTCGGGTTCCTCGACGGCTAGCACCGTCTTGACACCATCGTGGTCGCCTTGCTTTTCATACTCGGTAGTACTGTCGTATTTAGTCGCTCCGGTGTCTTGTGGCGTAGAAGCCGTGGGTTGTGCGGGCTTGTGAGGCGAGTAGGTAATTCGTACGTTCTTGGCTGATCGCCATATGGAGCGTGTCGAGTCAGTTACTGTCCATTTCCCCAACATCCATTCATAGCGGGGTGGAACAAAGGGCTCTCCTGTGTTGGTGGTTGGTTCTGACGGATTACTGAGATACTTGGATGGTTTGCGTAACTCGATCCGGGTTTGGTTGATTGTAGTTGACATAACAGATGCTGTGCTAGATGTTTTGAATGCTATGTGACTCTTGCGAGGACAAACTTGACGGGTTAACAAGATGTCAGGAGGTGGGCTACAAAGCAGCGTGAAAGGGCATCTATTCCAAGAACCAACTATGAAGACAGAAGGAAACCTGCCGAATAATACCTCAACAGCTGAAAGGTTTATATACTACCCCTCATCGGAGATACTGCGTATCACCGAAGCCCCTGACACTAGAAGGCGGTCTTAGAGGTTTAGAATATCATAGCAAAGCAAATTACAGGCAGCATATGATAATAACAATACCTTCTTTAAAAGGTCGACGTCTCTTTTCCGGGAGAGTAATATCATGCTGCATCGACAATGCCTGGTCTGGTTAGGATCTGCAAAGTCGATACGGCGGTAGGTACTCGACCTTGAGCCCTCAAATTGCGTCATTGGATAAGACGGATGTCATAGCTGAACCACTTGGTCTGTTGCGACTGGACAAAGTGCATAGGACTGTCAGATCTTAGCGAGTGCTGAATAGTACCGTGCATATGTGGGCCGATCACATGAACTAAGAATGGGCCAATACCGACGCATAGTTAGCATACCATGAATAAATACACCAGGGCTACTACTCCATTGCTAAGACTTTGTTCTCTCGGTAAGTCTGCCCATCCATAACCGTGCCTAGTTATGCTAGTATTAGCTGTAGATAGACGCAGTATTCACAGTAATTTGAACGCTAATCTTCTAGAGCAGTATAGCACCCACTGCGAGTATATGGGCGAACCACATCCTCTGCTGGCAGCGACTCACTGGCCCAAGAAAAGCAGCAGACTATGGGAGACCCGGCGACTTGATAATATTCACATAAGCGAAGATGGAATCAGGGGTTAATAAGATAGGCCGTGTCAGAATATAGCCCTTAATAGGGAGGTATATACAATACGAATATATTGCCTTCATGGTGCAATCGTTAATTTAACAGGTCGCACTAGATAATCAGACTATAGGTATAAGCAAAGTCTGCTTTACACTTAGAGTCCGCTATATAGAGTTTTAATAAAACTATGAAATTAAAGTAATCTTTATATGCATAATTCTACTTTAAAACCCACCTCACGACTTAGTGTCATTCGCCTTTACCATAGATAACCTCAACGAACAATGACCACCATGGAATAATCACGGCTGTATAGACGGTAAGTATTACGAATATGGAAGGTCAACGTATAGTTATTGAACAATTAAGCCCGCTGTAGTATTCACCTGATCACATCACGTACAACCTCACACTTTGCCTTTTTCCTCAATCGTGTATTTTTAAACTTTTAACTTTATAGACATTAGCTCCTTTAATCCCTGTGTTCAGACTTTGACGACGCCCTATACCGCTAAACAACCCATAGTGGGCAGTTAGTGAATGTTATAGAATTAAGTATTCCGATTGATCGGATTGCCTCTCCGTGGCCATTCACAACGCTAACTCTATGCTGAATCTTTTTCGGATCATCGTCATCCTCACCTGACGCCTTTAATCTGAGGCATTGTTGCATTTGTTGGGGTAGACATGTGACTGATTTCACCGGAATTCGTGCGCGGCCATCATGTTGATGTCTCAATCTATAGACCCAACCCTGTTTATCCGCTCCCGCTATTTCTGTATATACAATCTGCTCCACGTAGCCGGGGCCCCTGGCCTTACCAATTGTTTCATCTGGGGAGATAGCTTCTTCTGCAATCAACACACTTTCTGTACGCGGCCCTGCAGGCCTCCTGCAATAGCATGTTCTACATACACAAGTGCCCGCGAAGATATGAGCAGTTTAAGTTACCACATTGGAAACGTTAGGTCTTGTTCGAGGCGTGAAGAGGTTTGGAGTTTCATTCGGCGCCGAGCAGACACCCCTTCTTGTGCACACCTTCCTAATCCTGCGCAGAGAGGGAGTTCATTCACATGGCAGAGCATCTCCTCATTATCAAGACGAGACTTTAAGTACGGCTATAAGCCTTACTAAACCTTTGAGAATTCGGCCCTGATCCACAATAGTTGGGGTCAGGCCTACATAAAGTTATGAGAACGGCCGAATGAGCATGAGCCGTGACCAGTTTGCACTTTCCGACATTCCACCGGACAACTTGGTGTGGAGGCTGCCGAACCGTCCAAATCATGGGCGAACTTGGGCAGCCTGGAACTAATGATCAAAGCTCGAAAATTTTGGGCATTGATGCCTTTGCGAATACATATATCGTGGTAAGCTGATTGTGTTGTTGTTAAATAGACGCTTGTCTTTTTATCTTAAGCTGTTGTTTTTGTATAAGTGTTTAGTGGCTAACTAGAAGCCCGTTGGCCCTTAGCGGGCGCCCGCGGGCCGAGCGGTTCCTAGCCTTATATCAAATCTGGGGATTTGCTGCATTTACCAAGTCGGACACGGCCCGATAAAGTTACCCACTCCGGACGTTTATCGACAAGGGCAAGCTGGTTGATCTCGGTATTCGCGGCGGGGAAAAGACTAATTTAACCACAAGTGCATTCCTCTAATATACAATCATCCAGGATGGTAAATGTTAACGCGGCGTTAGGGGCTTACACTCCAAGGGTTGTTTATATGGGATAATCTCGACTGTCTACTCAAATATTTAGTTGGTCCGGGGGGTGCTTTCGGGGCCAATCTGATTGAAGCACTGATCGACCGCCAAGTCGCCGTACAATTTCAATGGGAGCATGACTGATCTGTCATATAATCGTGGTGCCAGCAAGGGCCCAAGCTTTAGCACCGCGCTACTATTTGCCATACTAGGGATTTTGTCACCTTCTATATCGAGAATCTGGGGAAATGTGGGGGATAAAGAGTCGGTAGCATTTGATATACGAGCCCTAAGCAGCTGACAGGCTTAAAGAACAAAACGACCGAGACTAGCGATTAGTGTCAAGCTTCTAGTATTGGACGGCTCTGTTAGAGATAGTTGCATAGAGTGAGAGAAGCAGTATCATGGCATAGTGTCTATTATGCTGTACAGCTAAACCCTGCCCTGTCTCTTGAAGGGGGCGATACAGTTAAACCCCCTTCGGCGCCGCATCGGCTGTATTCCCCGCATATTAAGCACCAATCAGTCTGATCCTTTGCATCAGCCACTATCCGACCCAGGCAAGTTTGTGGGGTAATTAAAACAGACTAACCATGCCATTATAGAACTTCTGAGACCGAAGATGTTAACATCCTGGTTTTTAAGTGTAAGCCCGTGAAAAAGAGCATAGAGACGAAATATTTACATTTAGTACTAGAAAAAAAGCAGCATACTAACTCGATAAAATAATGAGGATTTAAACGCTTAGCAGTAATACAGTATTATTATGTTCGCTTGTTGGAAAGCTTTGCCCTTATTAGTCCTCACGGCAACTCTACTACTAATAGTTAATGCAAAAAAAGTCAAACAGGTGCTTAAGCTGCTATTCAAGAAATGGAGAAAAAAATCATAATTACACCATCGCCATGCTGGACTCAAAATCTACTATCGGTCCGAGCCCCAGGGTTAAAACCTGCGCCATCTTAGCGCACGGAGAGTGTGAAGCCATCACCATGGCATTGCAAATCCCTCACATGCTGTGGATTGTGTGCGTGGACGATGATCTGGTTCGTTTCTATATAACAGGCCGTTAATTACTTCTCGTCCTTTTTTTCTTGGAAGTACTCGAGCACTTACCCCTTGTTAGTTTTTCATTATTTCTCTCGCTTTTTCAAGTTTCATTTCTGTTTGCTCAAAGTGGCAATCATGAAGTTCAGGTCTTCGATTTTGTTTCTGGCATCATCTGTTGCCGCAGTTGGATCTGTGAAACGCGGTCTGATCCACATACCTAATTCTAACTGGCCGCAAGACAATGCCATCTGGTTTCAGTCGGGGTCTGACCTGACCTGGTACTACAACTATGGACAAGAACCGAGCCCCCAGTATAGTTCTATTCCCCAGTCACAGATCGAGTTTGTCCCGCACAAATGGGGACAGAGCAGCAACCCCTCAGACACGAGCTTTAGTACCTATGTTAAGCAGCTCATCGCTGGCGGCAGAGCTATCAAAAATGTCCTCGCTTACAATGAGCCTGAATATCCATTCTCCTACGGCGGTGCTCAACTTACGCCTGCCACTGCAGCGATCGGTTGGATTGCAGACTTCATTCCGCTTCAGAAACAGGGAGTGAGAATTGGTCTCCCCGCCGTCAATGGCGATGATTTTGGTTTAGCGTGGCTAGATCAGTTTCTGGCCAACTGCACACAGATGTTACAACAGAGCAATGCCGGAACCCAGTGCCCTTATGATTTCCTACCAATTCACTACTACAATGACGTTGCGGGACTAAAGTCGCTCCTCAACCAGGTCAACTCCATGTAAGCACCCTATCGCTTGTTGATAGTGGGTCAAATATTCTGCCTGAACTGAGGGCTTACGCTGTTTACTGCCCGGTGTTTCTGTTAACGAGGGTAACGCAGGTTTTCAACCCCCAAAATATGGCTCACCGAGTTCATTAATCCTAATAAGGATCTGCCGACAACCCATCAATTCTACAACGAGAGCATCCCGTACTTGGATGGCCTCGGCAACCTTGAAAGGTACTCGTGGTTCGGCGCTTTTCGGGTACGTAATTTCACAACCAGTCCTGTTCCCTTTGAAGCTTTCCATGGCTCAGTGACGCCTTGAGTGAACCGGGTTCTCGTCCTTAGAGCTGATGGTGACCGGAAAGCAATTGGGATCTCTGCCCTGACAAGCATTCACTGACTGTAATTTTATAGTCAAGTGTCAGCAACGTCGGCTCAACCGGGACATTTCTGAACAACGCTGGTCAATTGACTGATATTGGGTCCTGGTATCTTGGTGGAAGAGCGACTGGCGTGACCCCTACGTCGGGCTAGGCACGGTCCTCCTCTTTGCACACAGCTGAAAATATGGTATAAATGCTTCGATAAGGAATAACAAATTGGAATGTATATAGTCTCGTGGTGCGATCTAAATTCTGAATCTAAGTTTTGTGCTCTCAAGGTAGCTGTAACATGATTACTATCTGCAACGCCTGATTGTGAGAATATTTAGAATAGTTGCAGACTATTCTGGACTTCATTTTATACAAGTGGATGTATGAATCTATCGTGTGTTCACGTATTTAGGAACTAAGCCACATTTGTGTTTCTGATCGACCTTTTATTTTTGATAATAGTAGACGCAGTGTTGCCCTTATATAACCCCTAGCGTTAAGATCGACATGATATAGCAAAAAATACTGGTTAACATTAGAATAAACCAATCATCTTCCATAGGGGGCGCCTTAACAAAGGATGTGCGGGGTTGATGCCCAAGCCGCATGGGATAACTCTTCATCGCATGACTGTCTTCGCCGTATACACATCAGACTCCGTGACTCTCCTGTGGGGGATGAAAAGAACATGGAAGCTGTTACTGAAGCTTCAAATTCTGCGAAAATCCTAGATGTCCTTTGCAAGATCAATGAAAGAATTGAACATCTCGATCAAAGGCTCCAAGCCGTCCAAAATCTGCACCAGGGACAGCACCCTCAACAATCATTACGCGATACCCCGGTGCAAGCTGAACAATGGCTTCCAGATTCTTGCCATCGTTCCTTCACTACTAAACAAAGGATCACACCTGAAGGTCAGACGGAAGTAACCGAGATTAACATTATCGGCGGTGAGCTGTTATCCGTACTTAAGAGACTATCAAGCCCCTGTTCGCACGCTGAAGAAGACCCCATGGCCGAAAAACATGTCTTCCCCTTCACGCAACTCATAGCTCTTTGCAGCACCATATCGTGCCTCCAGAAACATGGCAGCCAAGATGCAAGAGTTTGGAGAGAGGTATTATCTCTTGAAGAGATCTCTGAAGAGACACTGGAAGACATCCACGAGTTGGCAGCCTCTATCCGCACCTCGAGTAACAGTCGCGAATACTACACGGAGAGGTCCAGAGCCACTGAGACGGGTTTTGTTCGCTTTGCACATTTGCTGACCCTGTTTGCGCCGGGCATGCTGCTCGTTGACGGTGAAGAGCTAGGCAAAAAGCAATTCGTCAAGATCACCTCATGTGAAGCCATATCCACGCAGCCCTCATCTACCTGTTACCATATAGAGTACTGGCATCTCAGATGGGGTGGAAGCGGGTTCACTAGAGTAGGTGGCAACTTTGAGGTGCAGCGCTATACCGGAGCGCGACATATTGATCAGCTGCCATTCCGACCAGCCCTCGAATCCCTATCTACAGATTCGTTGCAGGCCGCAGTCCGAGCAGGCGAAGAGAGACTGCGGATGTTTAGGACCTTCTCACAGACTGAAAGTGGTGATTTCCCGATGTGCCTCTGTATGGGAGGATTACCTGTCGATAAAGATGATACAGTAAGTCCAAGAAAAACCCCCTTGTCAATGATTCCAGCCAAGGTGTTGATTTACTTGCGACTAGGAGACCAGCTGCATGATAATAGACCCAGAGGCCTATGTGAAGCATTTCCAGGGGGAGCCAAATTCAAGTCATACATTTGGCTCTCATTGTCCAGAGTGTAGCGTCCCTATGAACGAGTCGGATACAGTTATGAGTGCAAGAAACTTACTTCTTGTTCCAATCGATGTTGAAGGGTTTCATATAAATTCTGGACGGTGGTTAAACGCACCTCTCATCAACCTGCGTCCGATGATAATAAGTGATCGTGAAGGATTAAATAGTCTGAAGTTGGACCAGACGACCAAAGAATCGCTCAAAACGGGTGTCATGTCGTACCTTGAAAATAGGAGGCTCCACAACAGAAATGGAACTGGAGACGTTGATTTCATTCCTGGCAAGCTAAGGGGATTAGTCTATCATTTCCACGGTAAGTAATTTATAGACATCACCTGCGCTGTTGTACATTTCCAAGTGGGGCAGCAGATCGTTGACCTCCCTCAACCCAGTAACAGGGCCACAAGGATCGGGAAAAACTCTGCTGGCTGAAGTACTTGCAGAGTATTTTCGGCGCCCTATCCTGTCCATCCGCTTAGACTTTGTTACCACAGCGATGGAGTTAGAGGAGGTTCTGTCCAAATGGATGCGTCTTAGTACCCGTTGGGGTGCTATCCTTAGCATGTATGCTTTCGATCCTTTTCCATGATGTCTGCTAATCCTTCAGTAGCAGAGATGCAGATGAGCTGCTAGAGCCCAAACATCTGCACGATGGCGGAAGGGTACACTCTCTGCTATCAGGTGTGAAATTCGCTCACAGAAAGCGGGTACTTATTGCTAACAGATTGCGATCTTCTCTTCAGGATTGACAAATAGCCTCAACTCCTTCTATGGAATCCTGGTATTAATGACTAACCGGAACCCTACCGTAGATTACACAGTCGAGGCCTACATTAAGGAGAGGATCGCGATGCCGCAACTTAATAGAGACGATCTACTCCAGATATTTCATGTGACTCTGCAGAGACACTTATGTGTTATGCCTTTCGAAATTGAAGAGTCGCACAAGAACGAAATACTCGCCTGGTTCAAAGACGCTATCGAAGATTGGCACCCGTCTGGTCGTGAAGTCAGAAACTTGGTAGCAACTGCAACCAGCCAAGCATCAGTCAAAAGACGTGTTTTGACTTTGAATGACTTGATCACGGCATACACCGCAAAGACAGGAAAACGAAACGACTGGGACTTTGTTGCCGATGAGACCCTTGTATATGAGGAGGCAGAGAACGGTGGGCGGTTGCAAACAGCTCTGAAGGAATTAACAGCTCTAGGGAATAGATCCGTTCCGGACGATGGCCGACTGCCATTTATGTTTTTGGCAGACGGTTCAATGTCTGAGGAGTTATGGAGTCAGGTTGGCGGCGCTATCAGATTGCTGAAAATGGCTCCTGACCTTCGTATCGTTGACTGGGGCTGGCCTAGGGGCCGATGGAGGCGGCAAGATGGCTGCATATATCGACTGGGCAAAACAACGACCGGTAGTTTTCTGGAAACGGGATCTGCATCAGAACAGTGGATGCAAGCTGATTTCACGTTCGGACTGCGCAGATTGCTGCAAAATTACGGGCCTGATGCTGGTACTGGTAAACCATGGAGGAGACTAGTGTAAGAAAAAGGAGTTTCGGCTCCAGGCTATGCTTGGCCATGCCAGGTCGAGAAATTGCACCCCACCACTAACCAACTTAATAGACTCTGCCAAGGGTTAATGGAGGTCCCGCTGGATGACAGCGTAGCGGAAACCTTGGCTTTCGGCTACAGTATAAACCAGGAACACCATCATCACTTGTATGAAGCCATTAAGACACATATCATGGTATCACCGCAGAGATACCGGAGCGTGGATGCCCTTGGGTCATATGTCAAAGATTGTCCGCCTTTCCATGTGGTATTCTATGAGCTGGTTGACCATGATGACAGCTTCAGGCTCACCACACCCCGCTCAACAAGGACGGTGGCATTCTACGACAGCACATTGAAATTGAAAAAATGTAGCTTTACTGTGCGCTAGTATAACTTGTGCCGTGTATTATTCTAACCGACTGACACTCACATAGATGCTGCATATTCCTTATTCAGGTTCTATCGAGGCCAAAGACCCTATTCACTGGACTGTTGTCTGTCTTACTCCGAGCGCTTTCTGGCCCTCCGAGGAGGCTTACAGGTTCAGCGAGTCGCCATCCCTTCGAGCACAATCGCTACACTACGTGGCAAAGGCTCTCTGGGCGATAGCGGCCCGTTGGCGTGGAGTCCTAGATGAACTGGAGAATCTCACTAACCGAACCGACGCTCTACGCCAGCCGGATCGGCTTCATGAAATCCTTTTTGACGACGACAGCTTCTCAACTTCCAAGAGATATTTCTGGATCATCAACCTTGTTCACGACATAGACAGCCTTCTGGGCGATAACATCGAAAAGTGGACTCTATACGAGAAGACTGCGGTGGCGCCCTTTTTGCAGATCAAGCCACTCGAGGACTGGCAGGAGAAGGCCATGGATGCACTTGAAAAGTACCGAAAGGAAGCTTCCGAGGCGTGTGAGGAGCTAAAACAGCTGCGACAGTCATTTCAGGTGAAACTAGAACGCGTCACCGTTATGAGGGACGGGGTGAGTTGGCTGGAACACCTGAGACAGGAGGCAGTGTCCGTATGAATCGCACATTTACTAACTATCTCCTCGCTTCTATCTAGCTCTTCAATGCCAGCGCCGTTATGGAAACTAGGGCGTCTACACAACTAGGAGAGAACATAAGGCTGCTTACATTCGTGAACATATTTTTCCTACCTCTAGGTCTCGGCACAGTAAGAACCCGTTTCTGTTGCGTTATAACTTCTCATTGTATCTCTTTCTGTTTCTTTACACCCTCCCAATATCTGGTGTTATATTCATACCTTTCTTTTCTAATACTCTCTTCTATAGTCTCTCTGGAGCATCAACGAGTCATACAGCCGCAAGACACTCGCTATCACGGCCGTGTTACTTACATTTGTCACATTCTTGGTTACCTTCAATTTGAATAACTTGGCTAGAGCTGTGAATTATGTTTATTCGCCAAGGCGTCGGGGGCTGGTAGGGAGAATGGAGAATGATTATCAAGACCGGTGGACCGAGCTTGGACGTCGCTTTAAAGCCTTTGACAGGCCTCGAACAGGCGAAGGACGACCATCAGAGTGGATGATAATAGTGTTCTCTGTCCGGCAAATATTCCTTGCCCTTATTCGAACAGTTCGAAACTTGCTCCGCAGGTCAGGTATACGACGATGACAACAGGTATCTATGCGTTTTGAATCGCAACCTTAGTTTGGTAAGTTCTGGTTGTTGACACAGAATTTATTGCTGCATGTCCCCTTTCGCTTCTGGTTGAGGGCCACTAATAATAACGAAAGATCTGATCAAGGCAGCATCATATGAAACTACAGTGACAGTGGAGCGAGTTCTGAAACAAGGTTATGTGTTTCATATAGGGAGTACTGGAAGAAAGGAGAAGGGTTTCCTTTGGCATGTGGGAAATCCTTCTGATCGGATAGAAGTAGCGCGAACAGATAGGTTGAAGGGATTACAATGTGAATCTCGGAGGTGACTGTTAGGGGCTTCGGCGATAGGCAGTATCTCCGATGAAGGGGATTATATAACGACGTCAGTCGGCCACTTGGAGACTGTAGGTCAGGTTTCATGCTGCTCTTATAGTTGGTTCTTGGAATATATGCCCTTTCACGCTGTTTTGTAGCCCACCCGTGACAGTGACAAAGCCGTACAAAAGGACTTGAGTGGAGAAAGTGCGGGATAATTAATTAGAGGCTAACTTAAAATCTTAAATTCGAGACTTTGATATTTACTATACGAACAGAGAGGCTCAAAGGAATGAACAGAATATATGAGGAGATGATATTGATTAGGCTTTAACTAAGTAATCGGAATAGGAGTGTCAACTTGACTTGGTTGATCGACTTAGACGTCTGGCCTAAGAGAATAGTCCCATTTGATACGAACATGCGACAAGATGATTCATCCATCTAGGCTTATGGGGAAAAAGGCTCTAGATGCAGGGTCTAGAACGAAGCTTCTCAGAGAGCTATGAGACCGTCTTGTGAGCAACAATGAAAAGTTAAGGCTCGCGTTTAGAAGAACAAGAACACAGGTACTTATGTCTCTTGGGTGACTTTCAGTATGGCACGTTCCTAGATATAATGTTATTCACATTTCTCTGCGCTAAACTGTTATGTTTCCTGACCTTCCTGATTTCCCTTGGGCTAATATTGAGGTTTAAAGTTAGTGGATCAGCTAGTTCACCGTGTTACCTACGAAGTGCTCCTATGATTTTGTGAATTCCACGATAGCAATTCTCTATTCCTGAGACCCCTATTGGTTCAAGAATTCTTAAAGATATTCCTTGTTACTTCGGAGTACGGTACGAGTTCGATCGGATCGACGTCTACTGTGGGCTCCAACTCTCGGCGCCGTGGTAGCCAAGGCCCGGACCGCCGGTGCTAAGCCGAAAAGAACCACGGAAGCTCAAGGGCGTCTCCCGTTTATGGAATGCCACGTTTACGATTCAGAATCACCAATTTTATTTCCCTCTTTGAGCAAGGATCCTAGCTTTGCAAGTTGGATTGGAGGCTCCTAGAATTAATTCATGCACGTAAGGATAAGTCATGATCCCATTCTCGGCGGGTACCTTTCTTGGCACGTTAGGCGATATAACACTTCGGCATCACGTCCCGTTCCGCTTTCTGGGATACAATCGCGTAACTATTGTCATGAAGATGGCTTTTAAATTTCCACAAAACACCTTGCTCCCTCGCCCTCTCACAGCCAATTGCGGTAGTTCCAGTGATGATCTTCACTCAATGACCCTGGTAGTTCGCTAAAGGACCAGATAAGATGTACTATATGTGAAACAGAGCCATCGTATATATGGGCGAAAGCACACCTTGTTGACCAATTCTCTTCTAACTATCCCTTCCGAGCTCTATAGAAAGTTTGTTGAAACCCGACTCCGGCAATGCCCACTATGATGAAGTCTACCGGTGTCCTTACACTTGTGCATGCCTTCGGGCTGCTACAAGGTGCTGCACTTGCGGCACTAGAATGCACTGACACCTTTGAGCCCATATCAGCTTCCGACTATGTCGCCGCCATCAACCCGGGTTGGAATCTTGGCAATACTTTAGATGCTACGCCGAATGAAGGATCATGGAATAACCCTCCAGTGCAAGCTGAGACATTCAAAGATATCAAAGCTGCGGGGTTCAAGAGCGTGCGAATACCTGGTATGATGGAAACATGATAAAATATTACCAAAAACCCAGGAGAGTTTCTGACTAATCATATATACAGTCACATATGCTGATCATTTCACCGGCGGTTCACCTGGGTGGGCGATAAACCCAGACTGGCTCAAGCGGGTGTCGGGTGTGGTCGACATGGCTGTTGATGCTGGGTTGTATGTCTTAACAAATGTCCATCATGGTAAGAGCCGGAAAAATATCTACTATCACACGACTTAAGACTTACTCTAATCAGACTCGTGGCAATGGGCCGATGTATCCGTTACTGGCGCAAATCTAACCGCAATCGAAGAAAGAATGTACCAGACTTGGCTCCAGATAGGCGAGACGTTAGGCTGCAAAGCATCTAGTGTCGCATTCGAGCCGATCAACGAGCCACCAGTTAACGACGAAGATGATGCCGCAGAATTGAACAAGATCAACGGCATATTTCTTAAAGCGCTCAAGGATTCTGGTGGCTTCAACTCCAAGCGGGTTGTTACTCTTGTCGGCCCTAACATGGACAGCATCAAGACTTCGCAATGGTTCGAGGCACCTACAGGCTATGATAATCCCTGGGCTTTACAGTATCATTACTACTCGCCATATGATTTCATTTTTGGTGCTTGGTGCGGATATACCATGAATTCCCTTCTATGAAACCCTTCGCTAATCAATGTGGCAGGGGCAAAACCATACTATCTGACGCGGACATAGCGGCAATCGAGAGTGACCTGGAGAACATCCGTGCTAACTTTACCGATGTGCCTCTTGTACTGGGAGAATTTGATGCCAGTCCCATCTCCACGGAACCTGCCGCAAGGCGGAAGTACATGGATATCGTGGTTCGAAAAGCCAAGGAACTCGACACAGCAGTTATAGTCTGGGACAATGGTCTTGATCACTTCGACCGCAACGCCAAGAAGTGGAAGGATCCGCAATCTCTCCAGATCCTGCTCAATGCAGCTGCAGGCGTCAGCAACAGTCTCGCAGATTTCACGACTGACGCATCAGCTGCGCAGCAGTCGAGTTCGGCGTACATATTCCACAAGGTCGGCGACGCTATCACCGATCAGACAATCTCTGTCTCTCTAAACGGCAATACGCTGAAATCAATTGCCACGGAAGAGGGTTCAGCGCTCAGCCCGTCGACCGACTATACGGTGTCGGAAGGAAATATCACGTTCAAATCATCGTTCCTGTCTACCTATTTATCGTCATCGGCAACGCCTGGAAGCAAAGCGAACCTTACGCTCACTTTCTCAGCCGGCGCGACAGCCGCTGTGAACATCGTACAGTGGGATCTGCCAAAGCTCGGATCGACATCATCCACCGCTGTCTCCGGCGCTGACCTGCGCATACCGGTGACCTGGGCTGGTATCAATCAGCCCGCGGCCGTCAAAATGGTGCGGAACGATGGGGTGATCCTGTTCGATGACTGGACCCAGTACCTCGGTCCTCTCCAGGCAGCGCATGGCACGTACTCGGGACAATGGAACTGGGACGGTGACAATTTGATTCTTACTGCGACGACGGTAAACGCTGTCATCGCGGCTGGTGTGGCGGCGACTTTCACGTTCGATTTCTTTCCTAGGATCCCTGGAAACTCTTTGAACTATACACTCAACGTTTGATTATCCAAATCTGACACTATTCCAATACATTTACTGATGAAAATAATGCCGTTCGTGTTTTGTGAGAGAATGGCATGGCTAGGCACAATGATGTGCCTCGGGCATGACAGAGAGAATGTATGGCTCTTCTATAGTATCAAGCTCTAAAAGTTGTCTTCTAGGGGATTAGTGAATGCTAGTTATAGACCGCTTAGTTCTGGGGTCTGATATTCAAAGGGCTTGTGTAGAAAATGGTGAGATCTATATAACTCAAATGGTGCCCTAGATCTGCCTACGAGTACTGACTTGTACCTCGCTATGTTGCAACAGTTTCATAAAATATATTTGAGACCACTTAGCACATACATGTAACATGTAAAGGACTTGGGGTTCTTAAGGTCAAGACCTTGGCACCCAGCACCTGCGCCCCGAGACCCATATCACATGTGTCGGTATGTTGTCAGGGGGTAAAAGGTTAACCGTAGTATCCTCCATTGGTACTACGTTATATTTTGCTGACATATGTGGTAGCATTGGTATTGTGACAAGTGATGGCCGAAAACTGCAGCAGGGTTGACTTTGCCTCGCTGGCTGCTCTCCAGTAGTGATTAGTTGCACAGCATATGAAGCAATCCCCGTTTCATCGTTGGTAGGGCTGATTGGGGTCCGTTTTACGCAACCTTGGTTCAGCCGTAGACTGATATTCAAAACCTTGCCCTTTCCGTCATTTCTTCGCTGTCAAGAACTCTTTCATTGGTAATCTCAAAACATTTTTATTTTACTAAGGCATCACATATAAATGGCGACAAGCATCCACGATTCTAGCTTTCTTTGTCCTAGGGAGGCTCCTAGTGTACCAACACATCCGCAGAAAGCAAAGACAAAGCACCAGGGTAGAACACTGATGGCCCTAAACGCAATAGTAGGAAAGGCTGAATTGGGTTTCTCCTGGTGGTGGTGGTGGGAAATCTTTGCAGCAATCATCAGCCTCTTCGGTGTTCTCCTAATTGTGGCCTTGCTTTTCAAAATCGATAAGACACCACTTAACTCTTGGCTACTGCCAATCCAGCCAAATTCCCTACTTTCCGTGCTGACAACAGCCTCAAAGACCTTCTTGTTGGTTCCAGTCACGTCCTGCATTAGCCAACTCAAATGGCGACATTTCTCACTTGGTCCGCGGCCGCTGAACCAGCTCCAACTATTTGACGATGCTAGTCGCGGACCTTGGGGATCAGCCGTCATGATGTTCAAACTCATCTTTCAAGGGCGGCTATGGGCCACGGTTGCGTTTGGCCTAGCCTTTTCCAATATCTTCGCTTTAGGAATCGACCCTAGCGCACAGCAAATAATTAGCTTCAGAGTTAAAGAGATGAAAAGTGCCAGCAATCAGGTGTTAGCAAGCCGTGCTGGCGCTTACTTTTCTCGAACATGGGACGCTGGGAACCCTGACGTCAATTACTCCAAGGTCTTTCCAGGCTTAGAATTACGTATGTCGATCACTAACTTACCGCCGATTCACCAACGTAGATGGTACACCAAAGTTAATAAGAGAATATATTAGTCAGCGAAGCGGACAGAAGCAGAGAAGCCTTCCGACTCAAGACTACAATATTTAACGCCATGGCCCATAACGCTTCTCAGCCATTCTACACCTGCCCGGAACCAGCTCTACGCTGTACCTGGGATGATTTTTCCACGCTAGGGATCTGCGCTAAACTTCGTAATGTAACAGATTCCGTTAAGCAAACTTGCACATTTGTTGACGTTGGCCGTAATACCAACGTATGGCGCAATGGGACTTGCAATTTTTGGTACGATAGCTTGACCAGCGTCACATGGAATGAATACCTACCTGTCGACCCTATTTCCTTGACGTACCTTATCACGGTTCCCGACCTCAACGTTCGTAGTGGTGGCCAAGGCGGTGTTTTTCATAATATTCTGGTCAACTCGACCTCGTCTGTGGGATCAATGTGGATGGTGAGAATAAAGAACTTCACTGATAGCTTTGATGGGAGATCTTACACAAAATTCGAATCATATGTGAGTGACTTTTACTGGTGCCATAGAGCACTACACGATGTCACCGCCTCGTCTCATGGGTTGATGGTTCGTTCGATTGCTTCAACGCCTTGGGCAGATATGGACGGTACCCTCAGCTACAAGAACATGTTCTATGAGGAAGTCGGCTGGACTAAGGAATCCTCAATACCTTACAACAATCCATTGATGGGTGAGGTGACATATCATATATCGGCGGCAGCCTTCAATGCAATATCACAAATTCCTTTGTCTCTTATAGGCACCAAGCTGTTCTGGGACCTGTACGGCCGAGTCACTGAAATTAGAGAACGTTATGGGTCCTTCAACACTGAAGTCCAGGTTGCCCGGTTCCTATTAACAAACGATGTGGAGGCTTTCACCCAGACCCTTGCGGACGCTTTGACCGCATATGTGGTAGAACCCAATAGTGACAACATCAATGCCACCACGATCACAGGCTACATGGTCTATAACGAAACATATTTCCAGGTTCAATGGCCTTGGATATCCGTTCTCATTTTTGAGTTATTCCTGGGTATTACATTTCTAGCTACCACGATATTTCTCTCAAGGGGACAGCCACTTCTGAAGAGCTCTGCTATTGCGCTCCTTATCCACACGTTGTCCGGCTGGAGCCACGCAGATCTTCGGGTTCCAACGCAGGAGAGTCCGGAGAAGTGGGAGGAGATCGCAGAGGGGATGGTTGCCCAACTCAGCAAAGATGAAAACGGATTGCTTCGGTTCAAGAGAATTGTTCTGACTGAATGAACTCGAACTTATTGCTCTGTATTATTAAGCTTTTGGTTCCACACGGAGATGAGAAAAAGCGCGTTGGCTAGCCCCGCGGCACAGTGCCTTTTCATTGCTGATGTTAGCATTTCATCCCCTTTTCTGAGGTACAGGGTAGGGTTTGTCGAACTTGGCCCTGGCTATTGTTCGGCAATGTGTGGTGTATTAGTCCAGGTTGCAGTTCACGGAGGAGATATGCTAGTCATCCTTTCGTATAGCATGGAATGTCGAGTCTTCCAGAGCTTTGTGGTGCTGACCACACCTTTGCTTCTGACATGCATGCAAATCATTCAAGCCACAGAGTACAGTTATGCCCTGCCCATAAAGGAGCACTTTTACCGCCTTTTCACTGGCCGCTGTCTCCAAGCACGTAACATGCTGTAGGCAGGCCGACGTTGCCCAGAATCCTACCTACTATACGCAAAATCGATATCAAATTGACAGGCTTGGTTCTTCCTAGACGGCAACTCGCTCCTAGCAGCACTAAGTAGCTGATATACGCTGATCGAATTGATCAACACCACATTTCTCAAAGATTAATATACAAAAAACTTCATCGCACTATATATCCAACTTGTATAAAAAACTTAATGATCTCGATTCTCAACTATGCATAAAAACTTTTCTATCTCTTACCTGTTCAGACCTTCTATTCTAGTTAATAAAACAAATAAAAACAGTTATTTATACATGTGAAGCCATTTCACACACACATCCGACCCTTTAGGCGTATTAGCTATGAAAGGCCAAGAAGCCGAGCCGCAGCTTCCTTCCACTTGTAATCAAGATGGCTGTCTTCGACAGAGCGGTAGGAGCGAAACTTCTCTAGCTCCCACCAGCTCGGCTCTGGCAATTTCCTAGCCTTGAGTAATAGCCCGAGACAGGTGATATCTGGTCGGATGACTTCTGCCCGGCCATGGTTCTCCTGAGAGACCTTATTGTCCTTCATGTTGTTGAGGGAGATAATCATGGACACGTAGCTCGACTCGTAGTGTGCTCTTAATTCCTCATCTGTTGCTCCCGCGTCTTGTAGATCGTTGTTGACGCCGATACTCTGCTGCTCACATCCAGCGGTCAGCCAAGCACTGACCGCGGTCGGTGTTGCGTCCATCAGAATTAGTGAGAGCTCAATGGCCGCCAACACGAATGCGTCTCCCAAGCCTCCATACACCTCGGTGGCCAACTTATGGTAGTAGCTACGCAGGGTCTTGGCCGGACGTGGATACCAAGCCGAGTTATTCTCCAGGTGCGTCGATAAGGCGCGGTCCAGGTTGAAGATGAGAGTGGAAGGTTTGAGGCCTTTATTACGTCCCAAAATTCCCATAGCGAGACACAATCCCTCAGCCGCAAAGCCGTCATTTGTGAACGGCTGGGATTTGAGCAGGTTGACGGGCACGGCGCTGATAGACCGGGACACGCGGGGCGAAAATCCGGAATGGGGCCCCCATAAAAGTGACACGCTAGAATAATCGGTATATCCGTCTGCATATACATACTTGCCTGGTGTTGAAATGGCTCGGATAGTCTGCGCATTGACAACCCCAGACAAGAGGATATCTGTAGGGTCCATTTGGGTTCCTTTCAGGCTAGACAGGTGCCAGCCATAGTAATCAGAAGGAACACCCTCAGCACCTCGCGTTTTCGCCTCGTGTGCCATCTTCTCCCAATCCTTTTGATTCCCACAAAAGCTCTTCAAGTTCGCTCCTATGCCGGTTCTGCTAGCCCCTGTCCAAGCAAGGAACCGGTTACGAATGTATTTGTGGCTCCGCCAAGACGGGAGCAAGTAGCGAACGATAGCGAGCAGCGTAGTTGTAGAGAGCACGAGGATAGACACAGTCTCGCCGCTGTTGCCGGAGGCAAAGGACAGCACGTTGAAGGAGAGGGACAAGAGTAGGAGGCAAGAGACCGCGGTCCACCACCAATGTTCCACTTTAGCCAGTCTAAATCGGAATGTCCAGTAGTTGGAAGACTCTGTCATAAAGGCCAGCGAAGTAACCAGACCTTGGAGAAACGCGGTGCTGACGGCCAACCCTATGGAAGACCAGAGGAAGCCTATCGATGCATCATTACCAGGATCGAATAGCGCAACCCCAGCGCCCCGAGGGGTACCCGATGTTGCGCCATCGTGTTTCTTCGTGTTGAGGACCGGCAGGGCCGACGCTGCAGATAGATGAAGGGTGACTAGAAACAAAACCGAGTGGTATCGGACAGACATATAAGCGTAGAGTTGCTTTCGTGCGCAAGATCTCCGACTAAGAACTGATCTGTCAACGAGTGGATGTTTAGATTATAGTAGAGTTATGATTGACCCAATTATGATACGCTGCAAACATTATTTATCAATAGGGCAGGAACTACGAGTTATATACTAGTGGTTTGTTAGGAAAAAGGAGTGAGGCGACTCTGTCAAAAATAGAAATACCAAAGCCAAAGTTCGAAATAAGAGGCACCGGTTACTAGGTTCTGGCTTATTTCACATTGTCAAGATGCTGTGTCTCCTATGAGCTGAGGTGTGGACATACAAGCTGCTGTAATGTGTCGCTACGTGACTACGACTTAGAAGAAAGGCGCACGTTACATAACGAATAGCCGCACGTTCTAGTGGCAGCCTTATTGAGGTAGCCCATTAATCTAGCTTAATAGAGATTACTCACATGGCTGCACTTTTTGGAACAGTTTACCATCCAAGGGGTCGGTTCCGCTATGTAGCTGATACAACATGGTGTGGTGTGCTCACTTTTCATTCGTTCTCGAGCCTTGGCAGCCATATCTAACGCGACTCTCAGCACTGTCAGCTCATTAAATAGCGCATAAATTATGCATGATGACTAGTCTTCTACTTCGTCGAAATCTATATGCAGCTACCACAGTTTCGTTAGATCTTAACTTGCCAGGGATGCAATGCTCGACACAGCCATGGCTGGTAGTCGCGAGGGTTGCTCAGATGAGTGCTTGTATTATGCGCTGCAGGGAGGGGCTGTAGGCTTGGATCTCAGCCTCACGCCTAGCCTCCATGGCAGGAGAGGAAGCCCAATCTGGAACCGAGACATTTTCCAACTCGCAAACTGCTTCAAAGACTGTCAACTCCGGGCGCATACTCGGCTGCTGAGACGCGAAACTGAGGCTGATAAGCATAGCCGCATAGTGGCCGCGATATAATCTATCAAGATCGGGAGAACTGGCCCCGTGATCGTACGCCATGTGGTTGAAATCTAGATCCTGGTGCTCAAAGCCTCGGTCCAACCACCAATTGATGACGCTGTGGTCAACATCTGCAAGTAGAAGGGCAAGCTCCGTCGCAGCGATGACGTATGACTCTCCGAGGAGGGAGAAGGCCTTGTCCAGCTCGGCATAGTAAAAGCCTCGAAGCGTCTTGGCGGGATGAGGCCATACACTGGCCTCCTCCCACTGCCGGAACGAGTTTTTCTTGTGTAGATTGCAGATTAGCGAACGAGGTTCGAGCCCCTTGTTTCGCGATAAAATCCCATATGCTAGGCAGATGGCTCGTCCCGATAGGCCCGATTGCATTACGGGCGATGTTGCTAAAAGGTACGGGGGCACGGAGATAATACCACGACTACACCGTCGTTGAAACCCTAGGTTTTCTCCCCATAGCAGAGATACTGATGCAGTGCTGGAGGTTGGCTGATACACTCCAGGTTTGTCAACAGCCTGAGGCCGCCACGTCAAGCCAGGACTCTTCTGCAATGCCCTGGCTCGGAGGAGGTCCACCGGATCCCAGATGATGCCATCATTTTGTCCTCGTATGGATTCAGAGAATTGATCGACGGCATGCCGTTCAATCTTGGCCGCACTTTGTGACAGACTTATCCAATCTTCTTGGCCGCCGATATACTGTGCCATATCTGACGGAATGCCTGTCCGGCTTTGCCCACTCCATGCCTTCCAGCGAAGGCGAAGGTATGGGAGATTCTGAAGAGTCGCATAACAAAAGTCGGCGGTCAGAACGAGGACTATGCCGATTAAAAGATAAATCACGGCACCGATGGAATGCGATGGTAGGTCCCAGAGAGATTTACGTGTGTGTCCGTCATTGGATAAGACCCAGAGCAGATGCACCACCGCAGATGAAGACGTTAGGGCCCATCCAGTTTGCAAGTAGGGCTCAAGAAGCGAGAGACGTAGGCGCAAGGTCCAGTAGCTGGCTTTTTCGAGTCTCTGAACTGCACGCCATGCCGCCAACACGGCAATGGATACAGTGGCCGCGATAAAGTCAAGACCCAGTAGGATCATCATGATAGATAAACTCAAGGCACCTCAGGGGAACACCAGTCTTCCACGTAATCGATAAAGGCTATCCGCTGGGCCTACAAGTCATATACTCAAGGTTTGCACACAAGAAAACTTTGAGTGAAACGGTCGGTGGGATGGAGAAGCGGGGTCGTGGCTTGAGGCTGGAGGCCTGCCGCCTGAGTCTGTTGTCGACGCGCTGATTGGAAACGCTGCAAACTGCACGTTCTGGCATATGGTTTTTGACCACACATTTCATAGTACACATGTTTTAGTGTAAGTTCCTAAGCAAATGGCGGCCAGATAGTTCTTACATTGTAGCTACCTACCTAGGTAGGCTGTTCTATCCTTTCCGCATACCCCGTTTTAAACGATGGAGGAACGACTAAATAACAATTTCAAGTACCTGCGCAGCGTTGAGTTTCTCATAGCCATAGGATAATTCCAGGTCTTGACCTACGTAGCAGCTCGATGTACTATCTGCCGCACTTCCACCCCTCCAAGTTTCCCGGCCCCAAGACTACGGCTATATCCGACGTTTGATATGCGTATCATTGGTAAGGGTATTGGGAAAATGCATTTGGATTTCTAGCTAATGACATGCTAGGCTTTCTGACAGATAGCCATGAGCAGTCGAGACTGCCCTGACGGAATATGGTGGGTGTAATGATCGGTCTCCAAATGCGTTTGCAGTATGTGTTGACGACCCCTCACAGGCGACATCGTTTGGATTGCACCGAATGAGCTTGCTTTTAGGAGTCGCAGAGTAACACGCCAGTACATTGCCAGATAAGACTCAGATTGCCTAAGCGTGGTTCTCAACTTCAACAAGTTTGCCACCATGATGCAAGTGTTAAGGCAGTTCCCGCAGCTCAGTCTTCTACGCTTTATCATTCTACCGATCTCTCTCGTGGGCAAGCTCATGGAACTCAGGAAGACCAGTCTAGAACAGATGCACCACCGTCTAAAGCTCAAGGGGGCCACAGAGTATGTTGAGTACTTCGACTAGCTGGTGCCTGCTGATGGCCACCTACCCCATGACCCAGAAGAGTTCTTTCACTTATCCAATATCTCAACTCGGCTCATGTTCGCCCGATATCTTCTCCTATCTAACTGGTACTATGGAGCTTCCTTCCACTTATTACATAGTCGCGATGCCCACGAAGCCTTAACCCAGAAGATTAGGGAACCATTATCTAGCTACGACGAGATCGCCCCAAGCGCCTTAGTACCACTACCTTAATTCAACAGCTGCATGAAAGAGGTGTTTCGCCTATTTGACGCCACGGCGCTTACCAACAGGATGCCACCATTGATAACCATTTCCTTCCAAGGGCACAACGTGTCAGTTCAGGAGCTTTGCCGTCTCATGTAGCCCGCGCCATTTTTGCGATCCCCTCCGGTGCCAGCCGTAGAGCTGGCTTCCCTTAGATGACGCTCACTATGAAGCCGAGTATGCCCACGACAATCTAGATGCTTCTACACCGTTCAGCCAAGGCCCGAGTATGTGTTCGGGGAAAAGGGTGGCGAGAATCCTCCGGCCGTAAGAGGGTAGCAGTGACCCGTATACGTTGAGTATGTATACTTGAATACGGTCGAAAGCTGGAGGGTTGCTCTTTAATTACCTAACATGTACTGTACGTTGAGTTAGACAACTGAAGATTCCTGACTCTCTACTAGCGTTTTTTTCTGTTATGAGACGTTCCTTTCATATCCCCTGAGATGTTCTTGGTCAGGAAGACGGGATATCCTGAATTGCTGGGACAGCTTGAATCACTTACCCTCTCGCTATCGAATATCTATGAACACACCATGTCAAGCCAACACTCTCACTCGTAGCTATGCAATGTCTTAAATGCTTGACAATTTACGACGCCATTCTAAAACCCATGTGATGATGATAATGCTGCTGTAAAAGAGATACACCTACTCCTCGTCTATGATTCCCTCCTTTCCTGCCCTAACGAACCAGCTTGCGATAAACTCACACGCCATCACGACTGCCATGACAACAAATGGTAGACCCAGCCACTTCCACCCCAGCTCCATACCCTCCACCAACAACCCGTTGAAGATAGGTGCTGCCAAGCTGCGCATCAGAATGTTTAGCATGAGTGCTGCACTATAGACAGCACTCACTTGATCCGACCGAACGGCGCCACCCATCAAGCTCATCAGCAACCCGTTGGTGCAGCTTCCAAGCGAAACTACCAAAAGCCCAACGACCACTATCGATATTGCTGGTGCCCAGGCTATGACCAGCAGACCGGCTGTCGTCGCACCGATAGACACAATAGCATAGAGACGATCACGCACCAAAGCGGTCCAACCCCGCGGGTCAGCGATAACGCGGGTAATAAAAGGCAGGAGCACTAGGGCTAATAGGCCTTGAGCGCCTTGAAAGAGGGATAAAAGTACGTTGCCCCGGCCATAGGAAAGGTTGAACTTAACGTTCGAATACTGCAAGCCGACGGTATTAAATAGTTCACGGGCCGCGGTTTGAGGGGCATAAATACAGAGGAGCAGTACCGCTTGTGGATTCGATGTCAGCACGCTATGGAGAGGAGCGAGGAGACCAGCATGCGGCTTTATTGCTTCAACCGAAGCTGCCGACTCGGAGCCCGTGTCTTGCGCAGACGCTGAGCTGGAAGGCGGTTGTGAGTTGGCGACGGCCGTGTGACTCAGATGGAGAGTCTCAGGAATAAGAGCTGTGATTATAAAAGCACCAAAAAAGGAGGCTGCCCCGGAAAGTAGGAGAACGGACCATATATGGCCTGTCTCCATTAACGCCGCACTGATCGCGGGCCCAAAGAAGCCGGAGACAACATCCGCCGCGTGTAAGCACAAGAAGATCTGCGTGCGCTCTGAACGCTCTGTAACGTCCGTGATCATGACGTATGAAACGCTTGAGAGAACGGGATCGCCGCCACCGATAAAGAGAAAAGCGCCGGACAACCAGACCCAACGGAGCGGAGCAAACTGCCAGTAGCAAATGGCCAGCACCCAGGCGAAGCCAAACGCCATACCAGCGCCGCTGAGCATAAGAACGGGCCTGCGTCCGATGCGGTCTGCGAGAAGGCCGTAGGGTACGGTGCAAAGAACTCCTGCAAAGACGGGCACGAGCTGATGAACCCCCCGCACAAACGCGAGCTCCTTCTGAACGGCCTGGGTCTTGCACCGATCGGTAATCTGCAGCCCGACAAGAGCGTCGGCTCCTGATGGGGTGTTGTAGTAGTCGTTGCATATGACGTCTTCCATAACCTGAATCAGCGCCGCCGGGTACAAGTAGTCGCCTAGCATCATAAAGAAGCTAAAGGCGTACAGGAGCAGGATGACACGCCATTTCCGACTGTGGTGGGCGGCATTATGTGTCTCTGGTGGGAATGATGGGCTCTGGACATCATCTCTGAGGAAATCCTGAAGAAGGCCAGTAAACTCGAAGCCCTCGCCGGTCTCACGCCCCGTGCGTGTCATGTCATTTTGTCGGCGGTGGAAGAAAGACAAGATGTGACTTGTTTTGGCCACGAGGATTTGCCCAAGCGGCATCTGAGCCTGTGTGCTATCGCCCACGTTCGAAATACATTCGATTTAGGTGATGGCGAGAATGTAAGCTTAGAGTTGACAATGTTAATGCTAAGAAGAGCAGGTAGAATTTCGGTTGACGATGTCGCTTTTATGTATACGTGCAGTCATTGAGCAACGTAAAGCTGGGGATTAATTGGTGCTGTGGCCGGGGGCTAATCATGAGAATCGCTAGATCCCGTCCACGGGTCTGCTGCGGCCCCTGCACTACACCTGCATCTCCAGGGCTGCTGTACTGCAACTGCTGACAATTGAAGTCAGCTGCGCTACCGTGTGAGTTACTGCACACCTACAATTGTACGGTAACCTACTGACCTAGCAGCACACAGCACTCTGGATAGTAGGTTTGACTTACCTACATGATATATCATTGCGTACATGCCAAAATTAGGTAGCCACGCTATAATAGTATTGAATGATTGACTGATTGATTAATTGGAGTAGGTGTTGTGATGTGTTGTTGAAGTGGATGGGTGTTAGTGGTGTAGGTGGTACAGGTGGTGCAGGTGGTATACCTAGATGGTATACCTAGGTAATTCTATTGTATAGAAGAGTGTTGTATGCTGCTAGGTCAGTAGGTTGCCATACAATTTGAAGTGTGTAAGTAACTCACACGGTAGCGCGGCTGGCTCTAACTGCAACCAGATGTAGATAGTGCACAGACTACAATAGATCTGGTGATTCCCCTAATCATCCCAGGGTGGCGGTGAGTTGTTGACCGAAGAAGACGCCTGCAGAAGATGCCTGCGCTATCGGAGGGCGCTGGCTGGAGGGATGCGAATTTCAAGACCAAACCCCTGGAGAACTGGGAGGAAATTGCAGGGGGGCATGGTTATAGTACATGAGCCAGCATAGATACAAGAAGATTAGCCATATATAATAAAGTAGTTAAAAATGAATGAACTTAGACTTACAGTTCTGTAATGGGCTTTTGTTTGAAAAAGAAGGAGAGAAAGGGCGCTGGGTGGTTTCCTCTCAGCAGACACATTCCGAGACATTTAAATGGGCACGAGGCTTTAAACGAACCGTGAAAGAAGCTTAGACTTGGTTGCTCTAAAAATGTCAAGATCACATGCAATAGTAATTATCGAAAGTAAACCTCTCTATCATTCATGTCGTTTAAAACGTGAACTTTACACCTGATTTCCCCAAACTTATGATCTTCAGCTCAGTAAACTCTAGAACACCTGCCATGCCGCCAAACCGGCCATAACCAGAACTTCCACCTACACCTCCATTCGGGGTTCCGTTCGCGATATACACAGACGGGTTATTGACATGACAGCTACCTGCGCGGACTTGACGTGCGATTTCCAGAGCTCGCATCACGTCCTTTGAGAAAACAGCCGCGCTAAGACTGTACTCGCTATTATTTGCAAGCGCAATAGCCTCATCATCTTTCACGAAAGTAGTTAGACACACAAGAGGTCCAAAACTCTCCCTCTGGAATATCTCCATAGAGGGCGTCACAGCGTCCACGACGTGTGGCGCCATTATAGTCGAGTTTGGCCCGGACGTAGATACGTCGCCACACAGCAACTTCGCGCCCGACGACACAGCGTCGTTTAGGAGCTTCTGGACCCGTTTTGTTGATGCTGGCGTGAACAAGCCGGAAATGGAAACTTGGGGGTCTTCTTCGTGATTCCCAACCTTGATGCTCTGAATCCTCGCTAATAGCGCTTTCTTGAAAGGCTCTGCAATCGACTCGTGGAGTAGCACACGCTCTGTCGACATGCAGATTTGCCCTGCGTTCGCGAGGGATCCGAAGACCACGGCCTCAACGGCATCATCGATATTTGCGTCATCGAGGATGATGACGGGCGCTTTGCCACCTAGCTCGAGCACACATCGTTTCAGGACCGTCGCTGCATAACCCGCGATGATCCGACCTACGCGGTCGCTTCCGGTGAAGTTAATATGCCGAATGAGTTCGTGCTTTACAGCAAACTCGGTTATGGCAGGTGTGCGCTCAGAGGAAACGGGGAGGAAGTTAAGACAGCCTTTTGGCAAACCCGCCTCATGAAATGCGCGTATAACGAGATCTTGATTCTTGGGAGAGTACTCAGATGGCTTCAGAATTACGGTATTGCCACATATTAGCGGCGTGGCAATGGCACGCGCCGTTAAACTCGCCTGTCCATAAACACATCAGTTAGTCCACCCTAAATTTCACAACGCAGGTAAAGACTGGTAACGTACGGGAGCATTCCACGGGCTGATCGCAAGTACAACACCGAGCGGCTGTCGTTCTACTAATACCGTTGTTCCAGGCGTATCCGTCGGCATGATCTCCCCCTTAATCTGTGACGCTAGACTCGCCGACTCCCGCAGGTTGCCCACGGCCGAGAAAGCGTTGACCTTAGTCCAGTGTCTCGTCGCCGAGACTTCTGCCGCCATGAGCGCAGGCGCCTCTGTCTCCATATACTTCTCCAGAATATCAGCCGCGCGCAGGAAGATCATGCGCTTGGCGGCCGGTCCCATGCGCGACCATGTCTTAAACGCAACGGAAGCGGACTGAATCGCGCGCTCGTAGTCGTCTTTGGTTGCGGATGCACAGTCATACAGCCGTGACCCCGTCATCGGGTTATACACGGGGAATGTCGCACCATCCGAGCTCGGGATATAGGTGCCATCAATGAAGAGCTGCTGTGGCTCGCTTATATCGCCTGCTGGCGGCGAGCTCGAAGGTTGTCCATTATTCTGACCGTTGCTAGTCGCCATCTCTGCTCTACAGCGCGTATATCTTGTGAAAAAAGAAGTTTGAGCATTGTCGAAAACTCCTATAAGCTCTTATGGGATGGTATTTGAATCTTCCGGCGATATGCTATAACCCCGCAATCAACGGCCATCGTGCGGATATAATATGCGACCCCTTGCATTCTGTTCTCGGCCCGCACGATGGTACCCTGGAAGCACGGCAGTTGTTTCTCATTGGAGCCTAAAAGTATAGTTAGTACTATACTCAACATTAACCTTTTCCCCTCTTCGACATATTTCCCATTTGCATCGAGGTCAGCGGCATAAGCAATATGCCTAATGCTAGACTTCACATATCTCACCCAGCAAATCTAATAGGTAAAGGCAAATTGCCAATCATCTCATATTAGAGGTTACTAGTACACTTCAGGCGGCCAATGAGATATTCAGGGCCTATTTGTTGTGAAATATTCGTAGCACCATCATTCCCAACTTAGAACATCTTGTCCTGCTCAGTGTCCACCCCACCACCAGCGCCGCCATCTGAGATCACGCCATGCTTTCTTCCCTCTTTGATCGCGTTTCTCGCATCGGCTTGTTCACGTTTCTTTCTATCCATTCAAAGTCAGTTAGTAGTCACGGACTATAATCTGAATTTCGTATAAGTAGCAGGGACAACATGTGCACCTACCGGTCGAGATCGCTCGCCAGATCCGGCTGTGATCCGGATGCGCCAGGCTTGCGACGTACAGCATCGGCTACATCGCCCTCCCCGGGTGCACGCATCTGATCCCCGTCAAGCTCTCTGTGTCGCCCGACTTCCTCCTGCGTTCGGCCGAATTGCTCTTCTCCCGCCGGCGCGCCGTGCATACCACGCCCTAGACTCGAGGGCACGGCATCTTGGGTGCCTGAAGACCGGCTTTCAGGAAAGCGCTTGGCAACAGGCTTACCGTGGCTATGATGCTGAGCTGCGCGCTGCTCGGATGGGTTTGATGTCGCGGCATTGCCTTCTGCCTCGTAGGCTGCGTTTACAGGGGGTTGTGCTGGGCCGGAGGGATCCATGTTTGATGTGTTAGGATGAACTTGGCTGGTTTTCTCTAATTCAAACGTGATGTCCTTGATTCAATATGTTTTGTTGATAGATAGGTACTTGTTACTGCGTTGTTAACAGCGAGAATGATACTAGAAGCTGTGACGTAATGAGTTTGATGCTAAATCAATGACGTCGACGGTCAAGATACTAGATCCTATAGCGCTATTTAAAGTCGACCAATCAACATCTGCGAGGTTTACGAATTGGGATGGAAGGATAAGGTAGAGTATTGTTCAATTCTAATTGTAGTTACTTACATACTTACCAATGGTACCTGAATGAACGGTTCCGAATCGAATTGATATAAGATATCGCCTGAGGGTAGCGCGTTTTGATTAAAGGTAAATGCCACGAAAAGAACCCTTCCAGCCACAGTAGTGCCACAGTTTTGCTTTGCCACACATTGGGTGATGGATCCACCCACCTAAACTTTCTATTTTCTCTTTTTTTATTTTAGATATGTACCCATTTTTACAGTACAGACTTGACAACACTCATGGCACAATAGTCTTAAAGACCAGCCCACAATTGCAGACATGATCAACAAGTCGATACCCCTAGGCCGCATTACTGCGCCGGAGGAAATTGCAAACGTCGTTCATCTTCTCGCAAGCGCCAGAGCAGGTTTCGTTAATGGTCAATTTTTTATTGTGGACTCTGGAGTGTCGGTAAACGTGCTTACATGAACTCGAATCTCTTCCTTTTACAGTTCATGTGCTAAAGGCCGCTTTTGGGTCAGATCTAAGGCCAAGTACGGTTGAATTAGAGTCAATAATGTTACTCTGGGGTGAGCCATAACAAAAAAACGAACAAATACGGATTTACTGTATGTGATTAAGGGTATGACCTAAGTGACATGTTCCTATTCAAGGAGTCTGTGCTATAAAACCGTTGACAATTCTAGCCCGAATTTCGTTCTAAAAAGAGAGAGTTTTTGAGGAGCAAGTAAGACGATCCGCTATGAAATTTATTGGTGGCTAGGTTTACTTTCACATTGTAAGCTAGTTGCTCTTTGATAAGTCGGGGACAGACAACTAGACTGGCGTCGCAAACCATTAAGTAGTGTAGAACCCGCGCATTGATGAAACAAATCTACCATGTTAGGTCCTGAGTAGTTTTTAATAGTACTCAGTCTTAAGGTATAAGCATCAACTCTAATTAGATGTCATGGAAAACACACAGACAAGTATGAAGATAGGGACCATGTCTAACACGAAGGCTGCTTCCCTTTAAGGCCTATTTCGGCGGCAGCGTGAGGTAATTGGAAAGACGACGTCTATGCGCCCAATAAAAGCATAGCTCCAAAATAGAAGTGCTCTTGAATGCTATGCTTTTATTGGGTGCAAAATGTTGTCTTCCCTCCCAACATGAGTAAAAGCCTTAACTCGCAGTCTACCCATTTACAGGACTTCGAGCTATGAGAACGGCTTGGTCAGCACCTAATGGAGCTTCCGTAATTACGGACTTCAGTACCAACTGCTGTTTTATCGCCTCTATACTCACACAGTACGTCAATACAGTATATATTTACGTCTGCACGTACCTTACGTGCGGAGATCCTGCGGAACTCCTAAGTAACTCCGGGCGGCGTGATTTTGAACCGTGTTTGTATGAGGTGAAAGCGCTTCCCGCAAAATAGATTGGATAAGCAGTTGAGTTTACATCAATTCGAATAGAATATATAAGAGCGAGTTGCCGATAACCTTATTGATTTCGAATTTTGTGTATACAAAGTTGTGTTCTTCCCTGCTTAAATCATTTTCTTCCTCAATCAACTATCTAATCTCTTAATATTAAGACTATGTCCCCACCAAAGTCGACTCGCACCCGTCAACTCGGCAGAGATGGCCCGAAGATCCCCGCCGTTGGATTCGGCCTGATGGGTTTTAGCCTGGGCTATGGCGCGGCGGAGTAAGTGTAAAACGGCCGGATCAGATAGCCCTGACAGGTGCCCCTCGCTTCATGGATCTCGGGGAACTGTTCTAACCTCTTTTCCCGCTAGGTCCAATCAAGACCGCTTCAAGCTCCTTGATCGAGCCTGGGAACTCGGCTGTACCAACTGGGATACCGCCGATGCGTACGGCGATAGCGAGGAGACCATCGGAAAGTGGTTCAAGCTTCACCCGGAGCGCCGCGCAGACATTTTCCTCGCTACGAAGTTTGGCCTCAAGGCTAATGAAGCTGGAGGTATCACGGTTAACTCTTCGCCCGAGTACTGCCGACAAGCCGTCGAGAGTAGCCTGAAGCGTCTCGGAGTCCAGCAGATCGACCTTTATTACATGCATAGGGCGGACCCCGAGGTCCCAATTGAAAAGACCATGAATGCTATGAAGGACCTAGTGAAGTAAGTACTTATACTAACCCTTTGGTCTCTGAGCTCTGGTATCTAATCGCCTCACAGCGAAGGAAAAGTCAAGTACATCGGCTTATCAGAAGTCTCGTCCGCGACGCTCCGCCGCGCGCATGCCGTGCATCCCGTTCACGCCGTTCAATGCGAGTATAATCCCTGGACACTCGACATCGAAGGCCCCTCTGGCACGCACATCCTCGACACCTGCAAGGAACTAGGTATATCCGTCTTCGCCTACTCACCGCTTGGCCGTGGGATCATGACTGGGCGTTTTCGTTCCGCAGCTGACTTTGGTCCTGGTGACGCGAGACCCCAGCTCCCTCGCTTCCAGGGTGAGAATTTCCAGAAGAACCTTCGGCTGGTGGATCAGTTCGCAGATATCGCGGGACGCAAGGGCTGCACGGGTGGCCAGCTGGTACTGGGGTGGTTGCTTGCACAAGGGGACAACGTCTTCGTGATCCCCGGCACGAAGAAGATAGCATACTTAGAGGAGAACTTTGCTGCATCTGAAGTCGTCCTTACGGACGAGGAGGAGCGACTGCTGAGAAAGCTCGTGTCAGAGGCCGGGGTCAGTGGGGATCGAGGCGCCATGTTTGGTCCTTTTGCTGACACCGCTCTTCTAGAGGATTGAAGATAGCTGAACTAGGCCTATTTAACAATGGCTCGAGAATCCCTGCTGTCCGTTGTTATAACTGGGCACATTTAGGCTGCCAAGGTTGTGGACAAGAAAATTTGCATACCTTTAAAATAACATTCAAATTATCCCAAAGACGTCACCAACCACAAAGACAAAAGTGAATTAAGTCTTCTAATATTATATCTGTCCGAAACGTGGACCCGTGCGTCTCTGAAAATGAGCAATCCCTCTGTGAAAGCGGAAGCCTACGAACCTGAGTCGTTCTGGGTCGCACCCGCTAGGAACTTCAGATCCTCAGCCCGTCTTCATCTGCAACACCTGCTGTGGCAGAATACCATCGGGTTTCTTCTAGAGCCGCGCATCCAGAACTCCATCGCAGACGTCAAGCAGTTGAAGGTCGCTGACCTAGCTTGTGGCAATGGCGTCTGGTTAACAGACCTAGACCACCAACTGTCTAACAAGAAGGTATCTTCTCAACTGGATGGGTATGACATCAACGATGTCAACTTTCCACCGCCGGCGTTTCTCCCAAACATGGTCAAACTGAACAAGCTTGATGTGCTTTCGAGGCCGCTACCAGAAGAGCTCATTGGTGCCTACGACATAGTTCATATTCGAGCATTCTCGAGCATCATCTTCAACTGCAACACCACCCCATTACTCTCTACCGCCCTGGCCATGCTCAAGCCCGGTGGTTGGCTCCAATGGGATGAAATGGGAGCAGACTTCGTGATCGAGCCACCTTCGCCAGATATCTCAAAAACGGCGTGCGAAACGATTGACCGCATCCTAAAGGCTGGAGGCGAGACGCATGGTATGAAGCGTGAATTTCTGAGGGAGCTAGACCGGCACGTGAGCGAAAATGGCTTCCAGGAAGTGCACCTACAAGAAGACAAGAATCGAAAACAAGACTACAAGGGCTGGACCGAGGACTTCCTCATGGTGTGGGAAGACCTTGCATCGTTCTTCCCTTCTAAGGCAGATAAGCCCGAGGCACCTGTTACGAAAGAGTTCTGGGTGGATTTATTTGCGAAAGCTGTGAAAGAGACGGAGCAAGGCGTTGCTTTGTTTTATCGCAACATGTTCACAGTGGTCGGCCGTAAGCCTTGCTGAGTTTGTGTAAACCCTTTTCGAGCGTCTAGATAACAATAAAAATGCCTGTAATTCTACACTTGGACCTACTTATGGCCGGTTTGCCACTCGAATGAAGCTAGGAGGGCACCTCTCGTACGGTTGTCAACACCAGACGGTACTACATCCGAACTGGGTCATATTAATTTAGCCTAGCACAATTGCATCTTTAATCATTGCACATGAGCTTCTCGTCCAGACATGTGCCTGATGTTACACTCGACAGGCCCGCATATATTGTAAGACCTAAAGTAATGGAGAGCTTGTTTCATTGCTGTATGAAAAATACCTAGCTTGTTCCAAGTCGCGTAGAGTACCCAGGCAGTAGGACGTGTTCAGTCACCTGGATGTACCAATTAGGGTGTAGGTGATATATTGTTTGATGGGCCTGAGGCTGCGTGATTTATGAGAGAGTGACTGCCACACTAACCTCTGGCTTGACGCAACCAGGCAGCTTTGAATTTCCTTAGGTTTGACTTCTCAGTTCCTTGACTTGTCCTACAGTTCGTTCTCCACTTCCTTTGTAGACTTCTTGAGAGACTGGAGCTTGGAGATGTCTGTGAAATGGAAGTTCTTCATTTATAACTCGCTTTGTAGTTTATCAAGCTCCCGGGCTCGTTGCTTATCTTGTCTGTGGAGGATGGTCACTTGCTGCTCAAGTTCTTGCACCCGCAATTCAGCTTGTTCACTCCTCTGTCGGTATTCCCGTGCAGCCAAGTGCGCCTGGTTGTATTGATCGGTTAACTCGGCCAGGGTATTGGCTGCTTGTGTCTGATGCTCCTGATATTCTTGTAGCTTGGCGGTTAAATCGAGAACCTGCTGAGTCCGCTCCGAGCACTCGACTTCTAAAGATTTTCGGGCCTGGTCATACTCTGCAAAGAGATCTGCTACCATCATATCCATGCCCGCCTTGAGAGCCTTGACCTCCTCTCGTAGTGCCCTAATCGTAGTCTCGGCTTGATCGTTGTGGGGAGCATGGTGCTCGCCTTTCTTTGCTGGCAAGATAGGAGGGATGCCATTATAAGGCAGTGACCTCTCATTGATTTGGCGATCCATTACTGCAGCTGGGCGGAAACATGTAGAATCGGAACAGCCTATACTAAGGGCCACAGCAGTGTGAGCCTCGGTTGGGAGAATAAAAAATGTTTGTGAGGATATGTCGTGTGGTATGTGGACTCGATGGCTTGCTGCTTCAGTGTCTTTTCGTGTGCATACACCTTTCTCGCGTTCAGTTGAGAACTTATCTCTTAAGTAGAAAATTTCCGAATGAGATCTGAAGTCACGAGATCAGGTCTTTGCTTGCGGCGCTTGCTCGTAGTTTATGCGGCGTCTAGTCTTTTCTGCTATCGGATCCGCGTCACGTGTTAAGATAAAAAGCGAGGTGCCTACAAGGTCCTTAGGTCCTACTATGTGAATTTCAAACACAATGGGAAGATTCGTTCCTGGGCATTGTTGAATGGAAGTACCTAGGGATATTGATAACCAGAGTTACCCAATAGTGCTCACGTGCTTACGGTACCTAAGGTATTGATGTCGGTTGCTAGGTACACCTAGACAGTAACAACCACCCACTCAATCAATGCACAGTGTCCACGGGTTATCTTATTATGAAAGGGAAGAGTGGGCATGTAGTTATCTTAGTAAATCACAAACTCTGATCACTAAATACTTACCACTTTTTCCGGAAGAGTTTCTGAAAACTTAAGCTTTGTTGCTCTATTCTTCGAGTCAATAACATCCAACATGGCACAGTCACACCCGTCATCTGATCATTTCCGGGAGGTTATGACAGCTTGCAACTGCTCTAGGGATAGGGCCATTGACCTCCTTTCTGTAAGTTTTGTGACCTTTCGCTCCCGAATTGGCACTGACGCTTCGCCAAGTTACACCAGGACAATGTGGAAAGGGCTATTCGACATGAAAGATTCGTTAGCAGATACCAACCAAGACCGAGTAATTCCTCTACTACGACCGAAGAGGGGGTTGGCCAGACGGTCCAGGAGGGACCTAGCGCATTTGGAGATTCTTCTCATGAAAATGCGGTATCAGTGGAACCTTCACACGCGAACGCAAAGGCTGTAATTCTAGCCTATGAGGCGGCTACACCAATTTCGACATCTGCTTGGGAAGTATCGCGATATCCATTGCGAGCGGAAAACAACAACTCGGACTTGACTAAAAGAATCACAGCTGGTCATAATAGAGAATGGGATCATGGCATCCAGTCTCCCGCAGTGAGAATAGATTGGGATTTCATATTGCCACAGACATTTCCACCGGCCATTTTGACCCTAAACTACAACTTTAGCGTCGTGGATCTCGTTGGCGCAACCACTCATGGATATCCTTTGAACCAAATACAATATTATCTGGAGTGCTATGACCCGGCTATTGTGAAGCAGGAGATCAATGAGTCGATAGATGGGTTTCCAGCGATATTTTTCGCTGTCGCCACCAACGACGACATGATCGTCAGAACTTTCGTCAAACATGGAGCGGATATAGCTGCTGTACACGAACACTCAAAAACCCCTCTCCTTGCGTTTGCTATTGTCCATGGAGATATTATTCAAGCCGACACATCCTCTATGGTTGCTACATTGCTCAGTCTTGGGGCATTACCTTGTCAACTACCTGCCGGCCTCTACAATACGTATGACCAGGATCTTAATTCACAGGTCATGGTCGACCCTAGCATGGCTTGGTGCACGACCTCTATGATGGCTAGACTTCAGAAGGCTGCGAGCCTTTCCCAGCGTTACTACCTTTACAGGGCAACGAAGATTAAACAGCCGTCCCAGAGACATCGGCAAGTTGCCAGGTTGAAAAATGCTGAGCCACTTCTTGGAATCCCTTTCTTTCTCATCGGACAAACAATGGCATCTAATCGGCTGTTACAAAAGTTGCTGAGTCACCTCATAATACCAAGCAAGAGGCCCCTCGTTCTAGTCTTCGCTGGTCCTAGCGGCCACGGCAAAACCGAACTCGCTCGGCACTTAGGACATCTCCTCAGTCTGGATCTTGAAGTGGTAGACTGTACCATCGTGTCTCGGGAAATCGAGCTGTTTGGACCACGCGAGCCTTATATTGGAGCTCAAAAGGGGTCGTCGCTCAATAACTTCCTAGCGAATCACGCAGAAAAGCGATGCATCGTTTTCCTAGATGAGTTTGAGAAAACCACAGCCGCGATTCACCAGTCTTTGCTATTACCCTTCGATTCCGGTTAGTCAATCACTTATTGCTGCTTATAGCCCTGGTAAATCAACTAACCCGCTTTAGGCGAATACCAAGATCGTCGCCATGGTACAACAATCGATTGTTCCCAGACTATCTGGATATTGGCAACGAATGCGCTCGATCCCACAATCAAGAGCTTTTGCTCGGATAATCCCGAAATTCTAGGTTCAGATGAATCCGTCGCACTTAGTTTATCGAAGCAGCTATCTCAAGAAATTAGGAAAGAGTTTCTAAAACAATTCCACGTAGGTTGTTATCTACATTTAATATATTATCATACTGTTTCCGGAATTACTAATCAAGAACCTTCATTTTTAGGCACCATTAACTGGGCGTATCTCCGGTTTCATTCCTTTCCTTCCCTTCAATGAAGGGGAACAAGCCGTAGTAGCTCACAAATTCCTTCTTGACCTCCGGAAGAAGGTTAGGGACCCTGTGACACTCTCCAGCGACAAAGCAGGGCAGCTGATAGGCAATATCCACCTGCGTATCCGCCGAGATGTTTTGGTCTGCCGTACTTTGGCAGCAGCGCAGTATAATCCTGATCTTGGAGCCCGCAGTCTTCTGACAGCAGTGCAGTTTGTCCAGGACAAGCTAGTTGAACTCTACTTGGAGGAGGAAGATGAAATTGTTGAAGGCGGCGAAATACAGGAGTTTTGTGTCGAGGTCCAAGATAGCGAGGTTGTTGTTTCTAAGCCGTAGAGATACGGAAGCATCAAACCATAGATAGCAAAGGATTGAGTGATTGGTATCTACAATCAAGGTTTTAAAGAGCCTCCCTACATATGGAAACCATCAACACGAGCACAGACCATCACTTTGATCACCTCTAGCAGCAATAAATCTATTACGGTGCATAAAATACATAGCAACTCTACCGCTCCCGTTTGACAATGCAGAAAAAATATTGCTATATCATCTATCAGGTCATCTTAAAACTAACGGCTAGACATTTTAGTTACACGAGCCTCTTCTATTCTCCAGTTCCACTAATCCTAGAGTCGATAAACCCCTACTCCTAGTTCGTCTAGCAGAGCTCTTGGTCTCATTCCAGCTATACTGATCTTAGACCCTTGCCGCCTTTGACATAGTACGATACACAAAGTCTAGGAGACCTAAGCTAGAGAGCTCGAATACATGATATACTAGTTAAGTAAGGATGATGGCTCGGATACGGCCGCTATGTTGGTGGTTCTTCAACTTAAACCTTTCATCTTAGTGCACGGCATGTAACTAGACGACATAGACGACATAGCCTCATTGTGGAACGGAGTACCCTAGGATGATTAATAGGCTCTACTGTTTCTTCTTTTGCATGCCACTTGAGCCATGTTTCTTACCCCATCTCTTTACTTTGCTGTCCATATCCCATCGTATAAAGATCATCACCACCAACGTTACCCACCCCAAGATAGTATTGACTAGGCCTTTCCAAAACCCTCCCCTCACGCTGCCGCCCATCACACTTGTCATTACCAACCTGATGATCGGGGTGGTCGGAACCAACTCTTCTCCATTCTCGAGGCCTGCAATTGCCCGACGGGCGCACTCGTCAGGCTGCAGAATCTGATCGCCTTCCTCTAACGACTTGGTTAGGTCGGTCTTGACGGCGTTTTCATCTTCCAGCGACTGCGTCGGCGTTGCCGCAGGGAACACTGTGTGCACACGCACGCAAGGCAAGCCCGGATGCGCCGCCGCATAAAGGTTCATCTCCTGCGAAAGGGAGTCTGAGAACGCGCGGACGGCCGCTTTCGAGGGACTGTAAGGCGTGAAACCAGCAAAGCTGTAGAATGATACGAAGGAGCCAGTGAATATGATATGACGAGCTGATAATGGTGGAATGCTGTTTGCTCGGTTCGGAAGCCGCGACTTTTGCGTTGAGCCTTGAGTATCAGCTACAGCGGCCCCCAACCAAGCATTGAGGATTGCGCGGGCCATATAGACGCAGGAAAAATAGTTGCTGTCCATCATGGTCTGGAATTGCTCGAGTGGCGTGTTGATGAACAGTGTAGGATATGCGCTGCCGCTGCATCATCAGACAATGTCCGGAGGAGAGCCGCCCCATTCAATGGCCTCAGCGACTACACGGTCGCATTCAGATGCGACAGCCACATTAGCGTTGATGTAGTGGAAGCGTTGGATATCAGGCCTACGAGCGCCTTTCTGGGGCGGAATCGGTGAGCGGCCTTGTATCGTCGCAAGCGGGCCGCAAAGGTACGAACCGAGATATAGGCAATGCCCTCTTGCAAATTGCTAACACTGCGTACGACGATGACTACGTTGACTCCCTTCTCTGCTAGCTGTCGAGACGTGTTCAGCCCGAGACCTTTTGAACCACCTGTTATGAGGACAAGTCTGCCGTTTAGGTTAGCGAGTCATCATCCTCAACAGAGGGAGTCAAGGCAATCTATTCGTCCGTCCACTTGGTACTCGTTCTAGATATAAAAGAGTCCATCTTCATCAGTGTATAGGAGATGTGAGAAATTGAAGTTCAGGGGCAGGAGATAGACTAGGTACTAGGCTAGCTAGATATCGACGAGCTCAGGGTTACATTTTACCCCACCATCGCATGTCTCATTCTACCTAATGCTCCGCCCCAAGGTCATGCATCATGTATGCTAAAAATACTATACAGGCAGTGCTAGAATTGCAAGGCAGCATCAAGATTGTGTAACGGTTGGTAGTTTAATTTCAGACCGAGAAAACGAACTGTGTAGAGACATCATATATACCTAAAGGTGGAATGTTGTTTCGGTCTATAAAACTGTTCCTCCTTCTTATCTAGCTTTCATATGTCAAACCTCCTACTATCCCCATGGCCCCAGTCCAAGCCGGGCCTGAGAGTGGTAGTGGCGGCGATGCGACTTTGGGCGTTAGTGTCCTTGTAATTGTACTGGTCGTGGTATCTGTGGCCCTAAGGTTCTACACTCGGATCTTCACACGGCAAGGCCTACGAACCGATGACTGGTTGATACTGGTAGCCGTCATCACAACATTAGCAACAGCTGTTTTGCTTCTTTGGGGTATGTATGACCGCAACATTCTAGGCTGAGATCTCGTTCGTCTGATTCGATTACAGGGAACGCTGTCGCCCCAGACGGTCCCCGGGCCTCTGAAAACACCGATCCTAGCTTCGTCTACACAGCCCAAGATGTGTTCTATCTTAAGCTGGTTTTCTGCTCTCCGGTACTTTACTTCACAATTGCTGGTGCGACTAAACTGGGTATCTTATGCATGTACTACCGAATCTTTCACCTCAGTTCGGCTTTTCGATACCAGCTGTTTCTATCTGCCGGACTGGTTGTTGGCTGGTGGGTTGGTTGTACAGTTGCCACACTTACAAGCTGCATTCCCATGGAGTGGAGTTGGAGCAACAGTTTTGCAGACCCCAGATATTGCTTCAACTACAACATTTTTTGGATGGCATCAGGGGTCTGCGAGATCTTCTTGGACGTGCTTATCTTGACCCTCCCGATCAGTGTGGTAGTAACACTTCAATTCTCATGGAAGCAGAAGCTTACCGTTTCTGGAATTTTTCTCCTCGGCGGACTGTACGTTTGCTAACACTTTATTGATCTCCTTCCCATGTTTTAAGCTGACAGCTTTACTAGTGTGGTTATCACAGGACTTGTCAAAGTCATTCTCGGCTATCCCCCGGGAAGTCGTGTGCCGTCTTATTCTAACATTGAAGTGTGGACCACACTCCATATTGGTATAGCGATTGTGTGCTCCAACCTACCAATACTCAATCCCCTCCTGGACCGCTTACTGAAATCCTCTTTTATCGGAAAAATCTCTACCTTTTTCTCAGGCCATCGCGGACGCAGCCGGTCTTACTCCGTCGTTGACGTAAGCGGAAGTAGAAATAATGAGCTGGACTTCAGGGGGACGATTGCAAAATGGAAGCCAGCTACGAAAAGTATGAGGGCAATACATGTTCGCCAGCCGGAAAGAGCACACACTACAGAAAGTGAATCAATAGCCGGACACCATATAAGCCAACATATACAGATTCAGGAATGCAGCCCCGAATGGCGAGGAGAATTGCAGCTATTGCCCTTCATTCAAACGACAGGTAGCGAGCTATCGCTGACGGTACAGCTATCCGACTTACTGAATCATGGCGATTATGAAATAGGAGTTAATAATACACGAGGCATTTAAGTTACTCAGTAACTTTAAATAGCCCACAGGGAAACACAGTGAACTGCCACATGCCCTACACTTTACCCTTCATCTTGAACTTATCCAGCTCACTATCCGGTTCATTTTTCAACAAGCCGTCGGTAAGCTGCTCGGGATGAGTCTTGGTGCTTTTTAGCGTTACTTGAAGCCACAATTCTAGACGACCTCGTAAAGGCTGCCCAAGACGAGACTAGAACCAGCCAGCCTAGTGACGGAGAAGCTAGCACCTTCATTCTGACCGGTGTTACTGACTTCTTCTACGAGGAGACTCTGCGATCTCTAGTCAAAGACGAGTCCATTTCCAAGATCTACGCCCTTACTATCCCAAAGGCCAATTAACGAGCTCGGCCTTTAAGCCTTTATAACCACAACAAGATCGAGCTATTCAATGCCGACGTTGGCCCAACGCTCTTTAGACTTAGGGGATCTTAAGTTAACTCGATCTTTTCGACCGCGAAACCCTTATTCATGCCTGCCGGCGCCGATGTCTTGCTGATAAAAACGTACGGCAGTCTCTACTGAGTTAACGTTGCGTCTACGAAGGAGCTGGTTCGTTTCGCCTTACTTAAGCGCCTACCCTTCTTCTTCGTTTTATTGACTACCGTATTGCGACTTTCTAAGTTTAACAGCGATATAGACTTATTTAATGACAAAAAAGATAAATTACGCGCTGAGAGTGGAAGCGGTACGAGGCCGAGCAAATATAGTGGACGGTTGAGCTTCAGCTGGCGAGATGGAGATCAACACAGAGTAGGTTCAGAGCCTCATGGAGATAGGAACTGGACAGAGTTTTGTTGTTCTCCTGATGGCGGAGTGGGTTGATGGAGCCGTGAATGTTGGCATGAGCCACATGCTTGGGCTCCATTTACGCCGCGCCACCGATGGCGAAGCCACATTTTCCCAATCAGTAAAGGAGTGAATTTCGGACTATATTAGTTTTACGATATTCGGCAGACGAACAACCTCATGCTATCACCATGCTAACGTGCGGAGAATGCTTGAGCGGGATCCAGACGGCAGCCCAACTTGGGGGCGATGGGAAGTGGTCATGCTCATGGGATCGCAAAACTGTGTTTGCTGCATTTTCAATTGCAGCCCGAACTTGCTTCTTTTGTCATGTGGTAATCTGCAGCCTACGAAGTCTTGCCCCATCAGACGACTTGCCGAATTGCGGAGTCGCATTGAGATATGTCTTTCGACAATGCGACGAGGATATCGATGTGGCATGGTTAAGCATTACAGCAATCTCCGACTCGAAGAAAAACTTTAATGCGCTATTTTTAGTTGCAGATACCCGACATGAAGGTTAGTTCGTCCATCGGCAACAACCAGAGCTGACTCGTGGAAGACACCTTATTTTCCACCATCAGGGGCTTCAGCACTGGTAGCCCTGAGGCTCTGAGGTTCCTCAAGAACCAATTTGACCTGTGCGACCAAACGCATGAATCGTGTAGGAATATCATTGATAAGGAAATCTGGTATCCGACACGGTTGATAGAGCTCGTTGGTGACGGTGCGCGGCTGATCTCTACAAAGGATACTAAGCCTAGTGGACCATACGCCAGCCTCAGTCATTCATGGGGTAAAGATGAAATGTTCCGGTGCACTGAGGACACGATGCAAGACCTCATGAGAAGAATTCCTATGCATGAACTGCGGACAACATTCAAAGATGCCTTCTGTACAGCCAAGTTCCTTGGCATCAATTACATATGGATTGATTCATTATGTATCGTCCAGGACTCGGCCGAAGATTGGTCACGGGAGGCACAGACTATGATGAAAGTCTACCAGCGAGCCCGTATCAACGTCGCCGCTACCACGTCGACTGGGGGTGGCACTAGTCTCTTTACAAATCGAGATCCAGAGAAGATGATATCTGATCTCTTCCAAATCGACAATGGAATTCTGCATGGGACTTTTCGAGCTGTTGAGGCTGTGCTAGATCGGGGTGCTTGGGATTCATCAATCGAAGAAGCTCCGCTCAATCAACGAGCGTGGGTCATGCAAGAGAGACTCCTTTCACCTCGTGTTGCCCATTTTAAAGCAGGGGAAATCGTCTGGGATTGTTCAGAGAGTACCGCATCAGAGTTGATAACGTCAGGCAAGTTGGCACAACCTCTTGTGACAACCTTGTGGATAGGCCGTAAACGAGATTCGTTGCTCTTTCGCCTACCAGACGATAAAAAGAAAGGGATCGGACAATGGTCGGCTATAGTAAACGCCTACTCGAGATGCGGCCTCACTAAAAAGTATGACAAGTTCATAGCCATAGGCGGTGTAGCTGAATTTCTTCGCCAAAATTTCGAAGACGAATATCATTGTGGGCTCTGGCGATTACATATGGAACTACAACTTTGTTGGTTCTCGGCGAATTATGACGGTAAAAGGATTGCTTCATACGATATCGCCCCTTCTTGGTCCTGGGCGTCGATCGATGGGCCAGTAGAAATACCACAGCCACATCTTTATGAAGGCTACACAGTGAAGTTATTTGCCAAGGTCACCGAAGTCACGAGCCAGCGCGAGTATTGCGACGAAGGGCGAGAGCGGTGGAGGGGGTCCGTGCAAATGCGCTGTTTTCTCAACGCCGTTACTATGGAGGGTGTTTTCACCAAACCACGCTTGCTAGGTAGTGGGATGGAGCACGTCAGTCGTGTCGAACTTGACACCCATGACGTCTTTAGCCACGACGGCTTCTATGTGATCCCGGTCTTTGATGTCCAAGACCCATTTATAACAGGGAAAAACCGGTACTCTGAAGTGACGGGCCTTATCCTACGACTTGTTGATGCCGCCTCAGGCGCCTACGCAAGGTGCGGGACTGTTCGGCTTTTTGCTTCGACAGAAAAGACCACCGGGGAGTTTCCAATCACTTGGTTGAGGTTATTTTCAGCCACTGGAAAGGGCCATCTGCCAAGTCAGGCATTTGACATACAATCAGGACATCTTATAAAGCTCGTGTAATTTAAATAAATTAGTTGTCCTAGTGTGATGATATAGACGCGAGCAAACATTGTCAAGAGTAGGCTTGTGACGTATATAAAGGGCAATAACTCAAGTTTACTTTATACTTAAAAGCTTTTTATACAAATTTACTATTAAACACTCTAAAATTAAAGTAATTTTTGTTTAAAATACACATGATTTTGTCTTTATAAAAATTCGCTCGCTTATTTCTAACAGATGTTCAGCTCACGGTTCAGCAATCAAGGCTGGAAGCTCAGCCACAATCAAGGCACTCATGTCAGCCTGTACAGCCCCCGCACTCGCGCTCTACCATATCCAGCCTGATCAATAGTCACCAGTATCTCAGCTTTTTGCTTTGCTATTATCATTGCAGGTAGACCAGATTAAGCAACATGGATCCCGTTACCGTCATAAGTCTCGCTGCAAGTGCCGGGTCGCTCATCTCGCAGATCCTCAAGGCAAAATCAGTACTCGGTGACCTCCACGAGAAGTTCAAAACAGCCCAGCTTGCCATATCCTCTTTAACCACACAGCTGTCGGCGCTTGAGGCCTCCACAGCGGAGCTCGAAGCCATACTCCGAGATCGTGAGGCCTCACTACAGCCGCGGGAATCGCTTTTGACGGCACTCAGCCAATCCTTGAGCTCTTGCGGTGATGTGATACAGTATCTCTTAGGTCAGGTCACCGAAGTCACCGGGGCCGCGCCAGTCCGAGCCGGACTTAGTCGTTGGAGTCGGGCAAAGTTCGCCCTCAACGAGTCTGACCTAGCGCCTATGAAAGAGGCGCTACGTGATCAAGTTCAAGCGATCCAACTTCTGCTATCTGTTGCATTACTGTGAGTACTCGGCTTGGATTACGGGAATCATACTGACTAGTGCCCTAGGCGACGGGAAGACGAGCAAGAAACAGTGCTCAACGACGCGGATAGTGTCAGAGTACTAGAAACGGCAGCCAATCGCAGCTCGTCGCTGTTGTGGTTACGCGATAGGGACTCGATCCTTTCCCTCTCTAGCTTGCAGAGTGACACGCTATCTCGGCTTAGCATGATCTTCAAGTTCGACGGGGAGCTCCTAGGATCTGAACCCTACCGCAAGGCTGTCATGAAGACTTGGAAAGGACTCAGAGCGCAGCGAAAGGCGACATCGAGCACGTTACCGCCCATAGTCCTTCGCGACGATCACGTGTCGATGACGCTCGTTGGGCGACCCTTCACGAACATTTCCTACGTACTCGGCAGAATACATCCAATGGTTTCACTGATAGCGAGCTGGGACTTTTCCTCCGAAAGAGCCGACGAGCTAGATTGTCAAGCCGGGCAAGTCTTGATGCCGGTAGCCATGACAGACGGTGATGAGTGGGTTGTGGCGAAACCAGTTGATCGACTGAGCGGGCCCGGGCTGGTTCCCATTAGTTACATGACCCTTATATCGCGGACTGGAGACCGACACACTTCACAAGACGAAATATTACGGGAGCTCAGAGCTATAGGGATCGTGAGTGTTAAAATAAGGAGGTCATATGAGATTGAATATTAAGGGTGCATGCAGTAATAGCTCTACACCTGGGGGCTCACCATATAAACTTTACAGTGTACATTTTTAAAAAGGGCTATATTTATATAATATTAATTTTTAAGTTTTTCTTAACTTTATTAAAAAACGACCCAGCTTTACATAACTAAAATCCTTAATAAAACTATACTCAGGGGTAACAGCTACTTTTATATGACTTTTACACATAACAGCTGAACTAGCCTATTAAAGTTTCTTTACTTGAAAGAGGCCTATAATTATTTAGATAATTATTGTGGCATATGCCCTACTGTGACCATTATTCTTTTTATACAGCGACACTTTCTCCGAGATGATATCCTCAGTTTTGGCGGTCGAGCGTGCCAGCTTAGTGTTGTCGTAAACGGTAGGATGAGCGGACTAACCGAGAAAATATCGAGAGGGTGAAAATCAGGCGCGTATGAGGAGACTTGACTCCTGAGGTCTTAACATCTTGAATTTCTATCTTAAAGATAGATAGCTGACATTTATGTAAATTTAAGGGTTTTATATATGCCCTGCTGCGCACGCTTTCCTCTTTAACCTTCGCTCGATCCGCCGTGTCTGAACTCTGGTAAGTGGATACCCCCATCCAACGTCTCTTTATACAGAGCTACGTGAACCCCCTGACTGGGCTTGCCAACTATCTCAGCCTCATGCTTCTGCGCATGCCAATCGCCTCGGTACTCCAGCCGTTCATACTTCTGAATAATTCTAACCACTTCAGAGGCGGATAATTACCTGTCAGTCACTCTCCAAGTCCAAGAATTCTAAAGCTGTCACTTACGGCTATATGCCATCTCCGTCATAGCAAAGTTCTGTCCCACGCAGATACGAGGTCCACCGTTGAAGGGCACATACTGCCATGGCTTGGGAGTCCAATGTTCCCAGCGCTCCGGCGAGAAGAGCGCAGGATCCTCGAACTTCTCGGTGGTTGGCGGATATAGGTCTCTTCGGCGCTGCATCGCAAGGGTGCTGTAGACAACGACGTCGCCCTCCACCACGCTGATAGGCGGTTGGCCTGGGGCGCCGGGCAACGTCGTATCCTCGAGAGCGGTGCGGAGGTTATAAGGGACGGCCGGATATAGCCGCAGTGTCTCGTTCAGCGTGTGTCGTAAGTAGGTCATGGTCTTCAGGTCTTCGTACGTAGGTGTCCGGTCACGACCAACGGAAAGGATGATCTCCTGGCGAAGTTTCTGGTACTTGTCCGGATAGCGGCATAGCTGGTAGAATGCCCACGACAACGTCGCGGCAGTCGTGTCGCGACCGGCTAGCAGAACAGCTACAATTTGGTCACGCAGGATCTTTGGGTCTCGGGTATACTGTACTATGCTGTGAAGGAAGGTAAAGTCCTTATCCGAGTTCGAAAGCTTCTGTAGCTCTTCTTGTGGAAGGGCTAAGGCTTGTTGGATGTAGGGCATCACGAACTCGTTTATCTTCTTGATTCCGCGATAGTAACGCCAGCGTGGTACTAATACATGAAAGGGTCTGGTAACATGCTTTAGCAGGTTGCAACAATATGAGTACGTGGTATGAGTACCTGGATGGCGAGACTTACCCAACTGCCGTGATCATCATCTGGATCCTCTGGACTTCGTTGAAAGCACTTGCAAACTCACCCTGGGGGCTGCATCCCGTCAGTAGCTGTGCTGTTATTAAAAGCGTCATGCCTTACTTGTCCAGGCTGTTCACGCTTGCTCCTAGCAAGAAGTCTGTGGTGACATCTAGAGTCATACGATACAAAAGATCCATGATATCAACAGTCTGGCCCGATGGCGGTAGCTTCGTGACAAGCTTCGTGGCCCATCTCTCGAAAGTCACCAGATCACTGACTCTATCCTTAATGAACATTGGCCGAATGAGACCTCGGCTGTCATGCCACTGGGTTTTATCCGTGGTGAAGATGCTGTCACCTAAGAACGGGCGCCACAGGGAATGGAACGACGGGCCTTTGCCAAAATCGATAAATTTGGTCGTAAGGATTGTTTTGATGTGCTCTGGATCTCGCGTCATGATAAATCTCTCCTGAGGTCTGACCTGGAGCTCAACGCAGTTCGGACATTCCGGAGTTGCATAGTCAAAGAGCTCATCAAAGAAGGCAAGTAGTTCGGTTCTCAATTGGGCCGTAGCCAATAAGGCGACTCGCCGGGCGCCTTTACAAAGTTGTCGTCAGCCATCACATTAGACAGATGAAGTTCGACTTAGCGCCTTCAACTCTTCGGGCTCTGCTTACCGCTGAACGGGTTTGTTCCAACGCTGGGAGCCCGTACTCCACCTATCTTGTGAATTCGGAGGTCATGTCTCAATCGCTGGACCCCAAAATAGACCACGAAGCATAGTACAAAGGATACGAATAGAACGTAGTAATGAGTTGACTTCAGGCCAGATAACATATTGGATGTCTGTCTTTTGACTCGTTTCACTTGAAAGCAAGTCTAGGGAGGTGTTAAGCTTGTATCAGAACCTGAGTAGGAGTATCAAAGGTTATATAGACTGGTAGTTAATCCAACTCGGTCACATGTGACCGACATGAGGAGTTGTCTTATACACTAGCCTGGAAGTTCTCTGATCTGCCACTAGACTAGCTTTGGGGTACATAGGACACCTCGGTATATCCTTATTGGTATTCTGGGGTTTCCCCGCATAACACCAAACAAGTAGATCTACATAACAGCAGGATAATCATTGTTAATGCCACCTTAAATTATGGTATAACAGATCTAACAAACCTAACAATTCTATCAAACTACTATACCATTTGTATAAACAGTCAATAATAATTATTAATCAGTCTGTTAATTAATTTTATTGGAACTTCACCCTCCCTGGAAAACAACATATTTAATAAGAGTGGAAATGTTTGAGTCGAAATAACCCTTAAAGTCTATGTCTGTACTGCTACACTAGCATAGCGCTGGTAGCATTTATGTACCGTAATGCTGCTGCCTTGTAGCCCCTCTTTCTTTCAGTGACGTGGTGTCTAACCTTTTCGACCAGCCGATCTTCTTGTTGTTTGCTTATTCAGTTGTCCAAATTGGGGTGATGACCTAATAAAAAATATCTTGATAGCAGTGTGTGGGTGACTTCGATTGGGAGTTGATGTTGGCTACCTTAGAAGGAGCTTCCCTAGTAGAACCCAACGAAAGACCGACTACCATGTAGGAGATATACCCGGAAACACCCATCCAAAACTGCATGCAGCGCAGAGCTTCAACACGACAAATACTTTCCTCTGCCAAGATCGTAGCGTAAGCATACCTTTGGTGAGCATTAGCACGTTAAAACTTATTCTCCTAATACAAGGGTATTGAGAACATCAATCATTTTGCAGCATGAGAACATCCGAGAGGCACGGGGAATAAGGGAGGTAGGTAGACGAATTCAAACAAGGAACTCTTATTTTTTACATTATTCATGTCTTATTTACAAGCCAACTCATAACGCAGGCCTATATCCTCTTCTATCTCGACAAGAACCAATACAGCACTCTACCGCATGGTACCGTGTGTCAAGAGACAAGGATTTGACTTGCTCGCCCACCACCTCTATAGATGAAGCGTGATGAAAGTCTATCCCAATCCGAGCTGCCCGTTGCTCATGCATCATGCTTTCCCACGAACGCGATAACGACCAAGACAGAAGAAAAATGTGGTGGATTGTGGCGAGTTCTCAAGACCGCCATGTCGTTGAGCATAATATTCTCAATGATGGGGTATAGTACACTCGCGTGGTCGGTATCCAGATGGACAGATCATCTTAAATATGGGTTCCACCCTCGTCAGTGGCATGATGAGGTTGGAGAATGTTAAGCTTAATGCTAAGGTTAATTATCCTTCTCTTTGCTTCCTTGGCGGTACTTATTAAACTTTTCTCCCAAATATCGGAAGCTACGGGAAAACCCAGCTGTGACAAAGCTTTTCAGACTCTGGCTCGTGCTCGGCCAGGATACCGTCTTCTTGATAACGTGGCGAACAGTTTGCCGAAGGTCTTCGGCCGGCTGCTGTGCTATGCGTTGCTCAAAGCGGCCACCTTGTTGTCGCTTGAAAGAATCTGTGCTTTCGTTCTTACTCTCTTCCATCATCTTGTTGAATTCAAGCTGCGGAATCTGAAATTTCTTCTGGTATTCGAAGTAGAGCTTTGACCGAAAGGCTTTAGGTAACCGCCTAACCATATTGCCCCGTTTCACAGGATCCATATCCTGATCCAGCTTCAATACGGCATCGGTATTGGTGATCCAATCAATATTCTTGCAGGCAGGATCATTAAACGATACGTTCGGTAGCGACTCAATGAGAGGCGCATAAAGTCGGCGAAAATTCATCATGTTGTGGTTTACAATGTTGGTGATTTTCTTTGGGTTTTCTGTTGGAAATGCCATACGGGGATCGCCTAGGTAACTTATACCTGCGATGGTGGAGTATAGCTCCTGCTCGGTGAATGTAGGAGGTAACAGGAGGAGAGCAGTTCGTAATGCTGACAGAAGGTTGATTTGATTGGCAAGGCGAACGCGTGGGTCATCCCGCAGGATCTTGACGGGTTTATGTAGACGACCAGCGAGATATAAAGTATCCCACTCGCTGAGATCCCTGCACAATGTGTCGAGGTTCACAACACCATATTTGATTTGAATGCCCTCAACGGTGACATAAGGATTGAAATACACGCCAGCACCCCATTTATCCTGAACATACGAGACAGCACCGGAACCGAGCGATCCAAGCATAGAGTAGTGATCACGATGTTGTGTAAGGTTGAGCGAGTGCCAATGCTGAGTATACGACACGCCGAATATGAAGTCAATCATCTTTGGCGAGCCATTCTGGGCCTTTTGTACGGCAGGAGGGGCCCTGGGATGCACAGCTTTAATCTCGGCCTCGGTGGCGGTACCGCCCTTCGACTGTGGGAATACGCCGGAACCATACGCAAAGGCATAGCGAATTGGGGCGCGGAATTTCCACAGCAATTGGCGAAGGACCTCCTTGAACTCGCGATCGATTATCATGTGTTGATTGACTCCAAAGTTTTCGTATGGCAGCTGTGTGAACTTTTGAATGTCGAAGTTTGGTTTCTCTTCCCAGTCATATTCGGAGCGGTCTGTAAGTGACGAAGAGCTAGAAGAGTTGCTCGGTGTCTGCGAACGGGGGTCGTCGGGGGATTTGGCAGCATTTGAAGCAGAATCGGATTCTGTCTCTTTTTGGCGAGCAGCACTAGCCCCTTCCTCTGATGATTCTTTCGACGGTTCAGACGCGAATGTTCGAGCCGAGATTGGGAAAGTAGAAAGACGTTTTGTCGTCTTTAACCTTGGCGATGAAGATATGAGAAGACATGACTGGGCGTGGTACGGCCTCGCGATTCGAATGGAAGTAGTGGTGTTAACATATGGCAAAGCACTACGACCTCTCACAACCCTAACGTTGGCGAGATTCGTAGGAATTGGACGTAGAATCATGGTGAGTCGGACAAGAGACGAGATGGTTTGCGATTGGTAGACGGGGCGTTGCAGGAGAGATACAGCAAATGCTGCGTTGCTGTTACCGTGGTTGGAAAGCCATATGGGCACGAAAGTGAAAGAATTGAAGACGATGAACGAGCTCCAGTTGCACTCCGAGAGCGGTGATGATTTGGAGCTCGGAGTTTGACGTAGCTCGGTAAGGTACACTACAGGTCTACGTAGCTTGCATGGATGTGTGCTTGGTGTGGCCGGGTCAGCTCATCGTCAACACAAAAGCCGATCATACCAGCCTTGGCTCAATTGGGTGACGGAAAGTGCTCAGCAGGTTACCGCGCTAGCTGAAATAGGCAGTAACTCTCTAAATCAAGGCTAATTTCCATTGGTCCAATTGGGCCTTTTGCAGTGACGCAATGATAGACCAAACAATCATGGGTACCGCAAGGCTGGTACCTACATACGATCAGCGATTGGAGTTGTACCTTAAGAAAAGTACAAGCACACAAATACATAAATACATTAATACAATGGGCTGGCTATACATGTAGTATTGCATCTCAGAGAGAAGATTGTAGACTGGTATAAATGTATGCTTTGTTCTGGAGCACATGACTAATCAGGTGGACAATTTAAAGGAGCTACTTATTAGGACTTATTAACGTATTAGGACTAGACCGCAGAATTGCATAAACAAAGCAACCTAACCCAGCAAGGCAGACAGACCCTTGACCCTTGCCGCAAACAACCCAAAACAGCCCGGGCACCCCCCAAATCATCATCGTCGCCGCCTGCCATGAGTAGCTCAAGTCCCTTTCGGCCAAACCTTCCACCACCTTGTCGCATGGATTTGTAAATATTGTTGCTTGTAAGAATAGGTCTCCATGTCGGGCCGCCTGCGGAAGAGCGGCGGAAGCAGTACGCTCCCACGGCCGAACACCTCTCTAAGGGAATCGCGCGTAAGTAAACAAATCTCCCCAAAGATAGATAAGAGAACATCCTCCTCATGCAAAGGGGTATCTTTATAGGTATCATCATTTCGCGCCTCTCATAACACCCAGCCGAGCTACGACTTCCTCACAGGTGCCGACCATGCATCTTCCCGCCATGGCAGACCGTCTTCACGACAGAGCCACGGCCGCGGTGAGTCGCTACGGGCCACCTCGCGCGAGAGTTCTAAGGAGAATCTTGCCCCATCTGACGCCGAGGAGTACGAAACGCAGCGCAAATGTATAGAAGAGCTAAAGGCAGAAGTGGCCACAATGCGATACCGCATCGAGACTTCGGAGCAGGAGAAGGAGATGCTAGCGCTACAGCACGAAAACGAGATCCGCGAAGTCCAGCGCAAGGCCGAAGAAGACTTCAAGCAGAAACAGGCAGCCGAGGGCGAGAAAAGTCGGACACAACGCCAATACGAGTCGATGCAAGAGGAATTGCTAAACCTGAAGGAATCGACATCCCACGATACCACCGAGCTAGAGAAGAAAGTCCGCGAGGCTCAGGATGAAGCACGACTACTCAAGGAACAGCTGGAGGATTTATCTTCTGCAAAAGAGGAGGGAGAGCGGATGAACCAGAAGCGAGCTTATGATTTGGAGGCGCAGCTGTCAGATTTACGGCAGACCATACAGGAGCTAGAACACGACGGCCAAGCACGCGAAGCGTCACTAAGTGTGGTACAAGAGCAGTTATCCGAAAAGATCAGGCTCGTGGGCGATCTAGAGGCACAGGTTCTACGGCTAAAGGCCCAGACTGGCGATGCTGAAACAATTGCGATAATTCGTCGGGAACTGGGTGATCAAGTTCAGCATATACGATCACTCGAAGCTAAGAACTCGAAGCAGCATGCTGAGCTGGTCCATCTTCGGCAAATCCACAAGGCGGTTGAAGTTGTCGAAGAAGAAAAGCGTTCGCTGCAACGGAGAGTCGATGTTGCTCAAGCACTAGAAGTAGAACTCAACGAGATCCGTATCCAGAAGCAACGACTTGAGGACGAACAATTAGCTTGGACGGCTTTTCTGCAAAACGCCAGTGCAGAGGGTGGAGTTATGGAGTTCGATTCCCCCGAGGCTGTCGCTCGCGCGCTCGTTGAAGAACGCTACAACTCAGCATCTCTCATGGAGAAGCTGGGCGAAGTGCAACCCCAGATCGCCGAGCGAGATGAAATAATCAAGTCATTAGAATCGGACAAAAGGAACTTGACATCTCAACTTGAAAAATCCAGAACAACTGCCCCTCCTATCACTGCCAGCAAAGCTCAGGCTCGCTTAGAAAGGCAGCGCGTCTTAGCTACTAAGGAAGTTGAATATCTCCGAGCCCAGCTGAAAACATTCGATGCGGAGGATGAGACTTTCGACACCGGCAACTTTGATCAGCAGAAGGTCGACCGTGTCTCCGAGCTCGAGAAACTCGTCGACACGTACAAGGAGGAAGTCCAGATTCTACACAAAGAGTTATCCGCGGTCGAGTCATCAACCAAAACCTTCGAACCCGCCCTTGGGTCGAAACGCAGTCACACAGACGAATCAGAAAATGAGCAACTGGGTGAACTGAACCGGAAACGTCGCAAACTGGCAGACGACCTCTCAAAACTACAAAAAGCACACCAGCTCCTGCAGAAGGAGCACGATGTCCTACAATCCCGACTCACAGCCGCCCAGTCGGCGAACAAGACACGGATCCTATCCTTGCGCTCCAACCCCACCTCCGATTTCGAGGCCATCAAAACCGCCACCTTGGCAGCTCTCAAGCTCGAGAACCAAGAATTATTAGCCCAGCTCTCCAAAGAAGCGCGTCGGAACCCAAAGGCAGCCCTGATCCCCGCATCCCAACTCGCCGCCGCGCGACGCGAAATCGAAGAAGCACAGCGAGAAACAGCCTCGGCGCAAAAGACGACACGGCGTCTCAAGGAAGTCTGGGCCGCCAAATCGCAAGAATTCAAAGAGGCCATCTTCAGCACCCTCGGCTGGACAGTGACATTTATTCCAAATGGCAAGATGCGCGTCGAGAGCTTGTATTGTCCGAGCGCGACAGACGAGCACGAGAATAGTATTGTCTTTGACGGCGAGCGCGGCACCATGAAAGTCAGCGGTGGCCCGCAGAGCCCGTTTGCGCGTAGGATCGCGGACCAGATCCAGTTCTGGGTCCGTGAGAAGGGGTGTATTCCCGGTTTCCTCGCTGCGCTTACGCTTGAGTTCTATGAGGAGCATACGCGTGCCGCGGCGCAGTAGAAGACAGGCCGAAACGTCTGTAGTATTTAATCTTGTGGCAGGCAGATTACTGGTGCACTTTGGCGTTCAAATGAGAGCGGGAGGCCTGTACTGCTTGGCTTGGCTTCTTATTTTGCATGGACATGTCACTTAATACCTCTTGATGATACCTCACTGACAGCTTAGAACAAAATGAAACTTGACGTTGTAATATGACTCAAGGGCACGCTATATAGACTGCCTACCAAGTATCAGACAATTTCTGATATGATAGTGTACGGTTGGAGTGCCTGTACTGAAACAAACAATGGCGATTGATGTGGATCATAACAATGCTATAGCCCTTGGCACTTGCACTTCAGTACCAGTTAGATATGTGACAGTATGATCAATTTTTGAGACTATATACGATGATTTGTAATATTTCAGAATAATTGATAACGGCAATGGAAGTCGCTAATAGAATCGACGTTTTGAGACAACGAGTGCAGCCCGACTTAGGTAAGCCATAAAAAAAATTCCCAGAATGCTTCAAACCAGATATCGAGTTACACTCTGCCCTTCCATCTTTCCTTCCTTACTAATTTTATCCTATAACTGGTTTCGCTTCATACTTCCCACTGAGCAGCTTTCGCACTGCAGGTACGTCAACCCACTTCCCTTCTGCAGCAGACGATGCAGCGTCTGCAAAAGGATCATCGTCACTGATATCCACCTCCTTACCCTTGCCCTCTTCGAGCTTGGAGATGGATATCAACTGGCTGGACTCGGCGTCCGTCGGAGGGCTGAAATCCCATCGTGCCTCGACATTGCCTGGCTTCGGCTCCGCACCCTGCTCTCCTATTATGCGGCATACGATCTTCTGCCACCCCCCATCTGGAGACAATGTGACATCGCCAAGACGCCAGTATACCAGATGTTTGTCCTTCAGGTGAGTGCCAGAAGGCTTGGTCTGAGCACCCGAGGCCTTGCCCTCGTACGTAGCGAAGATGACGAGATTATGGATTTGCACTATAGAATTGGTGCCTGCGAAGCCAAACTCAGGATTCAGTTTGTACTGTAATACTAGGCTAAGTTTGTCACCCTGGGGTTTCCACGTGGGGTGGAGTAGGATTGGAACGTATTCGCTTGGTGGCGCATTTGCATCAACATGTAGTTTGTATGAGAAAGCAATACTGGTTTTTTGGATGTGAGAGAGGTCCAGCGTGAACTGGTCGGAATGATCGGGACTATTGGTAACAAAGATTCGATTAGGACCGATGGATTCGAGAAGTGAGTAATTGTTGATCCGAACGGATAGATGTACTATGAAATGTCAATTTATATTTTCTGATAGATATTCGCTGAGACGAACTTACAGGGTGGACTTGGATCATCAGCAGCATTGAAAGAGAATGCGATTTCGCCATTAATCTTCACAGATTTGACTTCGCTACTCTCAAATGTAGCGGATACAGTTTCCATCAAAGATGAATTTAGTCCCGGTTGATGCATTTCGGGGTGTTTTGCTTGAACCATACTGCTCAGAGAGTTTGCGGATCGAATTGACTGAGTGTCAGATGTCCCTGCGAAGCTAGGTTCATAAGGTAGGGATGCTGCACCTGCTAGTCTAGACAATGTTGTTGGGAGAGGGGGGATCACGGTAGACCTGGCTGGATTCTCGGGCACGGGGCTAGGCACATAGATAGTGTTGCGCACATCTCTACGCCCCCTGATAGTACCTATCCTCCGCGCTGGTGCTCCCATCGCTGATAGACTGTTCGCAACATTTGAAAGGGCCGCTTTCTTAGCTTCCTCGTCTTCTTCAGCGACAGGCTCCTTTTGGATATTCAGCTTGAACGCGTGCTCTGTTTCTTGAGCAGCTGCCTCCCTCTCGGCCTGTGATATAGGATCTTGCGAGTACGTTGGTACGCTAAACCCTTCTGCATCCTTCTCCGGCTCCCTCTGGGACGGTGGGGGTCCCGGAGGAGGCGGCACATCTAACACGTCCAGCGTACCACTTGTTCCGTTAACTTGAGACGCAGCAGTTGTCCCCGTTGTCGGGCGCACTGCGTCGGTAGAATCAACTCTTCCGACCCCATTGGTACCTTCGTGGCTAGACTTTTCCTTAGCTTCCGAAGTGCGTAAAGGTTCCTGAGTCGGAACATCGGGATCCTCTGCTAGCGCACCTAGGCGATTAGTTGAGTCGCCAAGGTTACTTGAGGATGCTCTTGGAGACAGGCCATGGCTGCTTCTAGTATTTCTTCCGAACGGACCTTTCGCTGGCGATAGTTGGCCAAATCCACCGTGAATGCTCTGACGCCGTCGCCCAAGCATAGTGCCAATACGACTTCGCAACTTATTTTCAGGTGGTCCTTCTTTAGTTCCTGAATAATCACTGCGATCATCTTCCATTGGCACATTTAAGCTGGGTGATTTTACGCCAGAGGCGCTTGGAGCACCAGTACTTGACGACTGCCGCGTGGTTGGTGTTCGTTTCTCTAACTTGGGTCGTCCGGTTGTTACCTTTGAAGCAAAGTGTTGGATCTCGCTTGCAGTGTTATAGTCGAGGAGGCTGTTCAATACATTTTCTGCATCGACCTGCCGCCGCTGCGCCTGTTCCCCTTCGAAGGTGCCATACTGCGTGAGGCAGTCGCGCAATTGGTTCATTCGGCTCTCATCTGCAGCTTGGAGGCTTTCAAAGACGAAGGGAGCCTGTGATGTCCATTGATTAGTGGCAGACTCAAGCCTACTTGCAGCCATGTCAACCTTCTGGGTACTGGCTTTGCCGCCTTTCCGGGTCAGCCTGTCTGACTTTTCTTGTGCCTCTTCTAGTTCCCTAGCCACCTTTTGAAGGTTCCCTTGTATTGTTTGCATATTCTGCATTTCTTTCTTGGCTTCAAACATGCGAAGGGGTGTTTCGACTTCTTTCTCGATGTGGGTAGCGAAGATGTAGTGAGACGTGGCGACAGACTCCATAGACTGGAGTATCTTGTCCCACTGCGCCTGGAAACTCCTTGAAGGTCGTTAGTCAACTTCAATGTGATTTATACCATAGGTCCCATGATTCCAACTGACTTACCCGAGCTCTGATTGCGCATTAGGAACCCGGAACTGGATTAATCTTCGTAGCCCTTGGGCGTATTGTTCCTCAACTCTCCGACGCTCCTGAGAACAAATCAGCTCTGACCAAACACCATTTCGGCGGCGATCAAGGTCTCTAATCGTACCTGAAGCCAGTCGGCGATTTCATTGTTGAGCTTGGCTATGCGCTTGACTCGGTCGGTGAGAACAGCAACGGCTTGGGTAGGCTGGAGGCTATCCTGTACGAGAGAGAGACCAGGTCAGCGATGCGCCTACCACAGTGTACAATTGGGATAGCCTACCAGCATAGCAGGGTATTCGGCTCTCGAGAGGTCTTCCATGGTAACCACAATCAAGCGCGATCACGCAAACGTAGATGTCGCAAATGCGGAGGATGGGTGAGACGTAGACATATATAATGAGCAGTAAGAGGTAGAAAGGCGCATTCAACGGAGCAACGGAGACTATTTGTACATTAAGTATATGGGATGTAATTGGAAAATGGGGATAAAGGGTGTGTACGTATGCATCTGTTGATTATGGATACATGAGGCTATTGTACGAAGATGCTAGGAGCTATTGGGGGAGCTTGAGGCTGAGATGTTTGAACGAGAGCATCGGGTTTGGATTTATGAGGTCAGTCCCAAGGTGCCCAGCCAACCACTTCCACCGCTGTCAAGCTTAAATGGCGGCCCCCAATTCAAGCTTAGTAGACCGGAGCGTTCCTCTTTTTAGTCTAGCATGTGCCAGGGAGCTTGAGTGCCCCACGTGCTCAGCTGCCATCAGCCGAGTATAGACCTTGACGGTCTGGCAGTATTAAGATATCTATCTAAACAGGATAATGCAATAATAAAGACTCTAATTTAGATCCAGGAGTGTGGTGCTTCATCTACTATCCTACTGTTCAGCTAACCGACGAAGTCGTTACAGTTCGGTGGAGTTCCAGACCGTAAAGAACATGGCGAAATAATGATTAAACTAGCAAACCACTAGATCGCCTGTTACTTTCGTCTCATTTAATACAATAGAAACCTATGTTCTGCCGACCTAGTTACGACACATTCTTACCAAACAGAAATAAGCTTCAATAGCACAAATATGACCTCCCAATCGGACTGGAGGGCATCTCTCACGTCAACCCATCGCTATGACAACATACAGTCTATGTAAGCTCATATATTTTCGCTAGTGATCATTATGCCCATTCGCTTATTCTCTCCTTCAGAAAAGACATACTTAGGCAGATAGGCGTCCCGGCCGCTGATGCACAAAAGGATGCATTTTCCATCGAGAGTGAGGCTTATAAGACCTCTTCATCGCGAGTAAGGTTCCTCGCCCTTCAACTACTAACTGCTATACATGTTTGTTTTGACTGGCATCGACAGGCTGGGCCTTTCCTGACGCTCTTTTATGCTCCTAATTTCAGTTCCATTAACCCTGAGACAGGGCCAATATGATGAAGTATGCCGAGTCGTACCTAAGCCAAACTCACAGGACTCGCTTGAGGAAGCAGAGGATGCCCATACCTCGGGCGAAGTGTCAGGCTCCCCAGTCGTTACCATAGGGTCTTACCGAGACTGCCAATATATCGCTGAGGGAGTCACTGCCGAAGTCTATAGATCCAAAACGACGGCTCTGAAAGTCATTGTGCAGACTCGCAACATTGAGCCCCATGACCCATTCCGGGAAGCCAAAATTCTCAGGCTACTGAAGAAGCCATGTATCCCGCTGCTCGAGACTTTTAGGGATCAAGATCAACGCTTCGTTCTCGCCTTCCCGTACATGCCATTGAGCCTCGAGAGTCTCGTTGTCCGTGGTCCCATTCCTAGGGACCGCATCATAAAGCACTTCAAGGATCTTTTTACTGCTCTCGAGTATTTGCATTGTCAGGGGATTATTCATAGGGATATCAAGCCTTCCGCGGTCCTGCTCGAATCGCCGGATGGGCCTGCTTTCCTTTCCGACTTTGGCACGGCATGGCACCCCGAATTGTCAATCTCCACAGAACCTGCCAACAAGAAAATTTTAGATATTGGTACAGGTTCTTATCGGTCACCGGAAGCGCTATTTGGAGATAAATCTTATGGCCCAGCTGTCGACATGTGGGCAGCTGGTGCTATGCTTGCGGAATGCTGTCGGAAACCCCCCAAACCACTCTTTGAGTCGCGGCCCGCTCACGAAGATGGGAATCAGCTCGGCCTGATATTGAGTATTTTCAAGACGATCGGAAGTCCAACTCGTGAATCGTGGCCTGAAGCTGTGGGTTTCAAAACGCCACCCTTCGAGATGTATCAGACATTTGAGGGCCAAAAATGGAAGGATATATTGCCTGACGTTGAAGACGAATTTCGCCACCTCACCGCCTCTCTCGTAAGGTACAGCAGTAGTGCAAGAGCTTCTGCCTCTCAGGTACATCCCTACTATATTGCTTCTAGCGATACCGAGAGACTGATTGTTTCCAGGTGTTGCAACGTGAATGCATTCGGAATGCAAGTGTCTAAACGTGGTTCCTGGCTAATATCAGGGGCTTCTTGTCTCGTAGGCTGTAATCAACTGCCCACGCCCTGTAAGCAGTGAATTTAAAAAAGGCGACGTGAAAGCTCTGAGGCCTAACATTCATAGCTACGAGCGCCGCCTCGATCCATCTCACCCCGAAGCTTGCCAGCGCCGTTAGCCAACACATCTTGTCACAGAAAACGAGAATTAGTGATCGCTCAAGAAAATAATGGCAATATCATCGCCAGGAAAATGCCACTCTCCCGGCTAAGTAATATCTAATGATTCCAACCCACAACCTCCAATCACATCGGACGTATTTAGCCACTGTCCTGGTTTGCTCAGTTGATCCTGAGGGTTCAATAGCGCTCCTAGTGTGTGGCCTATTGAATCGCTAAAGGGTGAAGGACTCGGGGTTTGAGGCAACACAGATGCTATAGTATTCCAACTTGATATACTTTATCATCGTGAGGCTTCTCAAGGAATGGAACCCGACACAGTAAAGCAAGTTGACACGGCTTACTTACATCCTCTCCTCACCCGCACTCAAACGACTCGCCGGATGTCTTACAACTATTTTACTGCATTTGCCCTTTCTTTGCAAAGAATACGCCTTGAAAGAGTACTAAGAAGCTAGCCGATCCTCTAACCTCGCACAATGTGCATATCAAAATGTATGTTGGATGCCTCTTCATTGGTGTTGGTCCTGAACTTCCACATATAAAAAGTCGATAAGTGCGTAGTGCCATTCCCTTTTCCCACAAATAACTAATTGACACATATGTAACATCCTCTAAAGTGCGCCCTCCAAGTGCGAATCAAAAATGTAAAAATAAATTCAGGGCTATAGTGCCCTACGACCAGCACGGGACTCGAACCCGCAATCTTTGCCACCGGAAAGCAACGCGATACCATTTCGCCAACCAGCCGATCCACTTTGGAGGTGGTGATTGATTGTTGAGATGTTAGCAAAAGTCACTCCTTGTGTGATTGTAGAGGGTCTACTCCAAGACTCCCTATGTCAACGTCGTCTTATGTTACCAGCCCATTTGGCATTAATCGAGTTTACAATCTATATCTGTTACTGAGCAGTTTCTGAGCAATTTTTGAGCTTCGTATTAGAGGTGTAATACATCGCATCGGGTTATTGCTCCTAAGGCGTTATTTTATGTTAGCAAAGGCAAGAGACCTTTCCTAGCATACCATATGCCAACTGCTGCCGCAGCTATGATGATAGTCACGCCTATCATCCCCTTCCTAGCGGCCGTTTGAAGCCGAGGACCTACTAGCGTGTGAAACTCCTCTGGGGTATTCAAGGACGGCCAAGGAGTATCTGGGACCGACACGCCAAGATACGGGCATAGTTCGTTCCACTGCAGTAGCAAAGTCAGTATTCGCTAGTGAGGTTATGAGCTTGCGGCTCTTGATCAATGAGATGTTTCTGACAGGTTATTGACACTTCTACATATGGTGGGCATGAGGGCGCACGAGGGCGCATGGTAATTACTCACTCCAAATCCATCTTCCAATTTGCAGACCTTAATCTGCTCTGGAGGCACGATTCGCTTCACATCGGCAATACTAGCCCGCAGTTAGCTAGTAACAACCTCCGGTACCCTCCATCACAACTTACTAGGCCTTGTAATTTTCGATGAGAGCCTCACGACCTTTGTCCGACGCACCGTAACCATTCGTACAATAGTCCATCAATCGGTCACCGAAAACATTCATATGAAACGTGAAGCTGTCGAAATATTTGAAAACTAACATCGGTAGTTGGTGAAACTGTGCATTTGCCACTCCAACCGTGTTTAAGTATGACCTGGCCCATTTCTCGGGGTCTCTCTCCGTCAGAAGAAACTTGGCGTCTGGATAGGCTTTCAGAGTCGAACGGAGCATGAAGAAGGGCATTTCTATTATGATCTTGAAACAGTCAACAAGGCATATCGTTTCTCAACTCTGATACTAGACTTCTTACATCATAGTCTGCGAACCACTTGTCGAACTCTGCACGGCCATCTACGTTTTACGTCAACTTCCACTTATCCAGCGCATACTCGGTGCGCTGTGGTGCTCCGTGGGAATAGTTTGAAAATGCAGGATGCACTTACACGGTTTTCCATTGTGGAACATCTCAGCTTTCATACCATCCGTCATGATTTTGAGCGCAGGGGGGCCAGCAGCGAGCACCTCCGCCATATGGTACGGCTTAAAGCCAAGCTGCTTGAGCGCCAAGTAGAGCCCATGAGTGCCAGTTCTACACGCTTGGTCAGGTGATGTTTGCGCACGATTGAGAATAGTATCGAAACGACCTACATACCTTGGTGCGCTTAAGACAATTAGCTTCTTAGGCTTTACGTGGGTTGGGGTCGGAAGGGTATCAATTTGGCGTGGCATCTTGTCTCTTTTGATTGTATTGAAGAATTCCATTGGAGTGTTAAGTATGGCGTGCGATTGCATACGAGGAAACATAAATAACATAATACAAGGCAAGCGACTATATATACCGCGGACAGTCACCGCGCTTGAAACACGGCAACTTACATTGCTCATTCTAATGCATTTATTACATCCGTCCCATACACAGCGGGTGGCCGAAATTGCTGGCAAAAATCAATAACCAACCACTTCGATAGGTACGTAATCAACATATTTCTTTCGAAATCGCTAATTTGGCCGGTAGTGCTGGGTCGCTGACTCGCCGTCCCACCAACCTTTAATATCAACGCGTTAACCCAAGTTCAGAGGCATGATTAGACAATAGCAATGCTCGATGCCAAACCGCCAAGGACAACAGCGAGATCAGTGTGTGACGTTGTGAAATTTTTGAGCCTGACTCGCCGTGATACGCCGGGAACAAATCAGATGAGATGCGGCCGCAAAACAGAGTTTCAATAATAGTCTGACTGTTGGCGACAGCTAAAATGGGCTCGAAATTAGTGCCCACTGTCCAAAGGAACAGACGGGATTGCCTTGATTGCTACCGGAACTTGTTCCTGTGTGTCAGTGCACGAACTCTACGGCCTGTGGATGACAAATGGAGCAAAGTTACCTCGTAGTTTTATGAACCGAATCCGTCGAATACCTATCGGGAATGTCGCATCCTCGAAGCTGCAGGGCAAGCAAGCTGCGATCTCTGCATCGGATTCGGCATGAACACATCTGAACTCTCAACCAGCTTTGTTGCCAAAACTGCGAGACAGCGGTTCAGCCGATCTCTATCTAGATTCGTACCTGGTGCTGTATTACCGTGACACCGGTATCTCCGAGGTGGACGGTCATACATCCCAAGGCTTGCTTGCTGCATCTTGTACACTAATCACCTAATGCGGAAATTTTGAAGCGTGTACCGATTGTGCAACTTGAAGCTGCTTTGCCTGAGTGTCCTACTGAGAGTAAACTACAGGATCGCCTATTTGGCTGCTGATATGTTGGCCTAGGTTAATTAGGTACGTGGGGTCTTACGTGATGTTTTGAGCAGCTCCTAGATACACACGTAGGAGCATGCACGAGGTTTTCCAGGAATTTCAAGGCAGGGAGGTATACGTCTCTGCCTCAGCCCAGCTCGAGAGCCGAATGGGCATATGGTGATCAGCCCTTGCATGTGCGTACACTTAAGTGTCAAGCAATACATAGCGTAGCTTATAAGAGAAGAAGAGACTAGGGCAGCTCTATTAATCATGGAATTGTATCAGAGTTACGGTTCTACAGCTTTGGCTACTATCACCTTCGACAATATTGCCAAGTGTGTATCTCAAAGAGCTCCTCAGTCCGATAGGGGTATTAGTGTCAATCTATTATTATCTCGATACTGCCAATGAAGCGATCGCTTTGTGCACGATACTCACACTCTGTCTAGCTGTGAATTCTTTTGCTACATGTCATACCTCAGTTTCATTTTTATACCTAGGTGAACGCGCCTTAGGCAACAGTCAATTATTTAATTCGTGGGCCGCATTGGATGAAGAAATAGCAACAAGAATTCCTCACACCGGGTAAGTCATTTCAGAATGCCGGGGGCTTCAGCGGTAGGCAGTATCTCCTATGAGGGGTAGTATATAAACCCTTCAGTAGTTGAGGTATTATTCGTTCAGGTTTCATTCTGTCTTGATAGTTGGTTCTTGGAATAGATGCCCTTTCACGCTGCTTTGTAGCCCACCTTCTGACACAGAGCCACCAGTAGTCTGAACTATAACAACGCTCAGAATGCAGCCTCAGCAGGTCGCGTACTAGTAGAAAGCTTTGGGGAATGAAAATTAAAGACAAGCATGTTTAACCCACGTTGCTCGAGATCGATCAACAGCTTGTGTAGGCCATACCCTAGACCTAGCGGAAAGTGTGAGATGCAGGACTTGCCGGAGAGAAAGGTAATGATTCTATGGTAATCTCAAACCAAGCTCACGTATGGATGTATACGGGGCCGGGAAGTCGGAGTCATATTTAAGCGAGTAAGGTATGCTGGTCCTACCATGTGGTTATGAGTAATTAAGAGGTGAACCTGGTATGCTTCACATTTTTTCTACTATATCATCCTGGGATAACTTCACCCCTTTTTATTGTTCCTATGGCTTTTTTGATTGAGTAATTAATGAACAGTGAATTATCTGCACCACCAAGCGTTTCCTGATACCATCCCGCCATAAAATAGTTGTCATTGTGACCCCTGCTGTAATATTGCTCATGGGCTGTTAGAAAGGCTTCTGGGCTCATTAAATGTTATGCCTCACTTTCATTTTCTTAATATTTCTTGGCTCGAGAATAAATACCTTTGACACATACATTCCTAACATTCGCACACCTCACCTGGTCTATTTTAAAATAGATCGTCTACTATTTCGGAGACTCGTACTCATATTCTAGCCTCTATTCAAAGTTTTTACACCCACCCCCCAAACTTAGTGAGACTTCTCACAAACAATAGGTGAGTATATTCGGACCAATATCTTACATATTGGTACCTATACTAAGAAGACCATCTCGATATGCCTTCGCCGTGCAAGTCATCACGATTCTAGCCTACGCCAGACAGTTCCTTCCAGTTCTCACTTTCACCATGCAACTGCTCACTGTTATCGCTCTTTGCACTATCTTCGGTGGTGTATTAGCAATTCCTGTAACCGAAAGCACTAGCCCTGACAACTCGAGAAGTTTTGACACCTCCTGCAATTATACCGAACTTTACCAGTACAGAAAGGATCCCTAGCTCATCCCATGCTGTTATAATCAAAACAGTAAAGGGTCTGTCTTTGGCCCTAACCTAAGCTAGTAAGCCCGCGATCTAGGGTCCTGTATCCCCTCGCCTGGGCTTTATATATCACTACCTAAGATTTGGGGTTCGGATTCAAGCATGTTTTCCAGCAATTTATGTTATGCCCTGTAGCGTAAGATATGCCCTTTTTCACGTTTCTCTAGAACTAATATAATTGCAGCTGCCCCGTGAATGATAATGGCATCCTTCTTGGTCACCCAGAATGAAGCTTCTCTAAGTTCTGCCGGCAGGAATGTCATTCTGCTCCACTACGACTACTTCACTCTAGTCGCGATATGTAACTCGTTCAAGGACGACGTCTGTGCTGTGCTTAACCTAGGTATGTAATTCAACCCCGCCAACTCCTCGGTATACTTGAACACATCTATGATTGTACCCTACACCAGCTGTTTCGTTAGGAGCGATCATCGACAACTACCACGGCCAACTTCATTGCTATAATTTTCTTGGTTGTGAGGACTGACTTTAATCCCCTCAAGGTGGCGATTAAGGTTACGGAGGCTGCAAACACGATGAAGTAGTTTCTAGATAAGGGGAATGAGGTACCGGTATATGCCGGTAGACAGCTTTTCTTGGTCTCTTAGGTAGACCAGCTGAAAAGCAATGCTACTCCTGATAAACCAAACGTTTTTGCCATATAAATCTTGTATAATTGGGTTTGCTGATCCCACCTACCCTCCAAGTAATAGTGCTAATAAGAGTCGCCTTGATCACCCATTCTGAAATAGTCAATCACCAGGTGGTAGCTACTAAAACATAATTAGAAAAAAGAAAGCACTCCGCCCCATTGCTGCGGCTGGACGTGTTATTAGAGCTGCGAGTACCGCGTCCTTCCCGTAGAGTACGAACTACTATGTCTAGCTGTGCCCTGCACTCTTTCTACGGCGTGTGTGGCCTACGACAAAGTCACACGGACATAGAACTAGGCCATATAGTATTTGACTTCACTCAACGTAACTAGGTTAGGATCTAATCTCAATACTTCAAGGACTTTGTTATTACGATGGCAAGGCCCGCTTGCCAGAAGCCAAACTGTTTCCTTTGTTCATCAGCCCTACCGATAATTATGGGGTACCGTTACTTAGGTGTTTCAGATAAATTGCTGCTCTTTGTTCAACTCCAACTGCTGTTATGCCCCCCTATGACAACCATTTAGAGATTCGGTTTCGCAGCGAGACAGTGTCTCAATTCAAAAGGTTATATCAACAGGAAAATTGAACTTAGTTCTCATAAATATGGCCAGTTCCCTCCTACGGTCAATTGATATCCTCGTGCTTCTATTCTGACAAGGCTTGTGACAGTTTTTGAGGACGATATCTTATTCTAGTCATCGGAGACTCTGGCAGGTTTAGGCAGCACAAACTCATAGTATGACAATGTCTATACATAGAAGCCCATCTTTGCAGCTCCCTGAAACAACAATGCTAGACGTCGGTTCGGATAGACGAAAGAGGAAGTACAAGAGCGACGGAGACGCAGATGACGAGCGAAGTGATCTATATCGAGTGGCTAGAAGCACGACAAAGCGACAGCGGCTCTCTGACGGAGAGAGAAAGAATCGAGGATCTTCTTCGTTGCCGCCACAGCTGAAGCATAATAGTAGTCCGCTTGTGCCTGTCCCTCAAGATCAAGGCCATCGAAAAGGAGACTTTACATCTGAGCTGAAGGCAGCAAACCTCGTTCCCATTCCTGGTCCTCAGCCTGGGTATCAGGTTTCAGGGCAAAATATATGTGAAAATCAGACGCGGAGGTCAACGGACCAGAGTCCGGATCATCCCATGCCGGACGCAGACCCAGCTCCTCTTGACCAAAAATCACCAGGTTTATGCAACGGCGACAAGAGCTCTTGGCACTCGTCCCTCCCATCCATTCCCTCAAGCCAAAGGCGCCGCTCAAGCGCCGGACTAGACTTCATGTCGATCACAGACTACATGCCCCCATATGTCTGTGAAATACCGCAAATTCTCTTCTCCCCACGCCCGCCTCCACCTCTCCCCCCGCATATCCTCGAGTTACGCTTCGAGGTTGTTTTGTGGAAGTACCACAGACTACGTATACTTATCGACAACTACCAACGCTGGCACAACCGGACGGTTTTCGCGTTCTGGAAAAATGAGGAATTGCTGCAGGGGATGTTTGGATTCGTAAACGAGCTTCAACAGGCTTTCAACGAGTATCGTCCTTCTGTTCCGCCGCGGATTCTCGATACACCTTTCCATGTGGTCCTTTCCAGCACGCCCTTACTATGTCATTTGATCGAGCGGTACCATAAGGATCTTGGGTTTGAGTATTTTGGGTTTTTTGGACAGGATAGTAGAGATCATTATAGTGCTTGGCACGTGCCTTACGGAATATCGAAGGATTGCCTTACGTAATGTCACGACTATTCTAAGCTCGGAATAATAGACTCCAACTAAAATAAAATTTGAGTTGAAACTAATGCAGTTAAGAATATTTCAAGCTTAGCCGAGAATTCCAGACTGTTTATAAATAAACTATTATGGTAAACTATTAACTAATGTAAACAACTACAGAAAAACATTGCCTCTTTTAAGACTAAAGCTCTTAGGTATGCTAGAGAAGATAACTTAATGATTGGTACATCCTTATGAACGGAAAAGCATATGTAGTCGTTCCAAAGCCTGCGCATAATCTAGTTCAGCAGAGCCAATGCCGCACAAGATCTCTTTCTCGCCCCTGCAAAGTCCCCCCCAACATTAGTATTCAGGAGCAGTAACCTCCAACTCTATCAAAACAAGAAACGGTTTCTACAAATAGCGCAATGCCGCACGGCTCACCTCTATTACGCTCATAATTATGTGCTGGAAAGCGCAGACAAATCTAACATGCAGTCCAGGAGCTTGCGATTGAGCCAAAAACCCCTCAAAAAAAGGAGGGGGGGCCGGGGCGATGTGGCAGCCTGGCTGGTGTTACCGGTGCGGGATAGGTGTATAAATAGCTTCTCTTGTAGTTAACATGTCTTACCAATTGCGATCATCCAGTAAGATGCCCATGTATTCGTGTAATAAGGAACCGACACCTCGGCGATTCGTGTTCACAATTGGCGTGTATACCGCCTTTCTTTCCCCCGATAATCCTTGACACTTTCACTTCGGAACCCTATTACTCTTCCCATCCTTCGAAAAAATTCCGTCCTCTAGCGAATTAAACGCCATCAGACGCATTCCCCTGAGAAAATCTGGGTGGGTGGGGGTCAACCTTTCAATTCAAGTGAAATGCAGGAAATTGGCACCATCATAGCGGAAATAGATCACGCCTTTGCAATGTGGGCGATGGCACACAGGCTCAATGCCGCTAAGGCAGATCCATATGCCAGAACAGCTCTGACACAGTTTTATTTGACTCCCCCCGTGCCAGCGAAACCAAGAACGTAGCGTAACTAAAGGTTCCACACCAAGGTCTAATTGACGTGTATGCCCTCAATAGCCCTCTAGTTCAAACTCTCTTCAAAGTCAAAACCAGAAAATTGGCTATATAAGAGCGAGTCAGGCCTGCTGTCCACGCTGGCATTTCCAACATGGACCAAACAACTTAAGCCCAAGATATAATTTGTACTGTGAGCTCTCCTCGGTCACGGACCACGTTTCCATTAATAGGACTTCCATATCCTTGTCACGGTTGGCTAATTATAGGGAGTTGGTGGAATAAGGATGTTATGTATGAAGGAAGAGAAGATCGGTGTCTTGCGGAATAACATAACCATCAGCGCCGGGACTCAGTTTGGTGGGTGGCCGAAAGGTATTACTTTTATATTTTTCCCGAGAGCCCCAAGTATCGTATATTCATGTCAAACTGACGATTGTGTTTATTTTTAAAGAATATTGTCATTCAAGGAATGATCCCAAATATGTCAATACGTTTATAAGACGACAAAAATTCGATCAAGACCTAACAGCTTCTTGGGCTTCAAGAGGGAGCGAGGGCTAATAAATGCAACTCGGATTCATTTCTGCAGGCGTATCGTTGAGAGCATCGGTCCAATCTGATGTAGGCGATGAAAGCAAGCAAGATACTAATCATCTGTTTCGAAATCAAGATCAGGTTGCGTGTAACATGTAACACGGCACTATTGGCATCTTGTGAGAAGTTCTGAGTTGTTAAAAAAAGGAGCAAACTGTGATAATGGAGCATATATCTATATGAACAAAGTGTAGTGAGATATTTAGTAGGCTTCGGGACCACTGATACGATATTTCAACTACGTTGAAGACTTGTACGGTTATTTCATTATAACGATTGAATAGCTGGCCAGCTGGTGTAATGAATACATAATCAGAACCGTCCCAGACAAAGTGAAGAGAGCAGACTGCAACAACTAGCTCGTGTATATTCCTCCATTATAACCATCATCTACCACCACTCCCAACTACCATGTCCCCTACGTTCCGCAGCAAGAGTTGGTACCATCGCAGGCACCACCAACATGTTGAGGGGGCTGGCAGGTGCCTGGGCCACCGCAGAACTGGATCTGCGTAGCAGTTCCATTATTATTGCACTTATACAGCTGGTCAACGTAGTCGGGGCTGTGTTGGAGGAGGTCTGCCGGGCCGCAGGTTGAGCCTAAGTGTGAAATCGTCAGAAGCTGTTCATCTAGTGCGTGTAGACGGGGTAATCCGAAGATGTTACTCACCATGGGAGCCATTGAGCAACTCATAGCCACAGTAATTTTGTCCTGTGACACACGTGCAAGTGGCCGAGACAGTCGAGATTGCTGCTGAGAGCGCGACGATAAAGGTGGCGAGTTGAACCATGTTGGTGGATTTCAAGTTGGGATGAGTGGAGGAGGGTTTGAAGTGTTGGGTCAAAGTGAGTTGTTCTTGAAGCCTTCAAAAGCTCAAGAGTAGAGGAGGAGTTCACCACCTCTTTATAGACGAGAACGAGTCCTCGATGAATAATCACTGGCCAATAAGGCGTTGAAGTTGAAAATAATGTGCCCAAATAATTTGATGATCGATTACTTCTAGGATGGCCATCCTGAGAGACCAATTTTGAGCTCTAGCCTCTCACTGGCAGGTTAATGTCAGTCATGTGAACAACTTATTGGGTGTGATCTTTCGATCCAGAATAGTATCGGTGTGATAGAGATTCTTGGAGTCGTCAATATGGATCTGTCTAGTAACAGAGGGAAGTACTTTGCGAAAGTATCTATCGGGGAGGATCATAACGTCAAGCTCCGCACGAATTGCAACACTGAGAAGAATCTCAAACTTCTCATTTGGATAAACCTCTGCAGAGACCCTAGCAGACTGTCCACAAGAGCACACACCGTGGACTGCTAACGACGGCTCATCGGTCCGGAGTTGTCTTTAAGAAGTCATCATGACGCTATGCTAGGACTTAACTGCGCCGCGATGTTCTCATTACGTGTATTAAATCAACAGATGGCCCCAACCCCTGAACTTAAGCGTCTTGCTATAATAGAATATAAGCAACTAGCTATTGAGCAGAGGTAAAGCAATTAGCATCGTGCTTGGGGGAGGTGGCCAGGAGAACTTTCAAGGCCTAGGGACTAGTTGTTCATTCTGTCTTAGAAGCATTTAACATTGAGATAGTGGCACATACAACCTCGGAATCTGTACCAGGACTTTCGAAGGCGAAACTAAACCTAAGTGTTACCAAGAACTATAGATTGATCTCAGAGGCGGAAGAGACGGTGGAAATATTCTTATCATTCCTCATCTCCGTAGGTCAGCTAAAGGAAAACCAATCGTAGTTAGGAAATATCGTCCGAAAACCCGGGGTTCTGGTACACACTGCATGCGCTTTCACGTGACGAATCGATATCATTGGTTAATGGATGACGAGCGACTGGGTTGTATCTTTTGCAGAATACAGTTGGCTTATAGGGCTGACCAGGTTGACCACATGGTGCTGATTTGCATAAGTTATTCGCTCTTGGCGTAAGGTGAGCCGCATCAGTTCCGACCAACAACGCAAGGCTTTCGGAAACATAACATTCTATCGGCGGAAGTTGTAGGATCCTTTGATGCAGCCCTTACAAGTGTGGTGACATAGGCTTATTACCTCGCCTCTTTGGGGGTATAAGACCACCTGTATTGAGCCGGGTAGAATATAGGAGCACAGGAGGCGTAAAATTGAACTGATATTCAGAGTACCAGGTCATGCACCAAAATTAGGTATGTCTAGGCCTTAGCTCCCAATTTTTAACACTCGCCACCCATCCACTGACCCATCCTATATCCATCCATCCATACCCAATTCCCTCTTCTTTTTCCCCCATCATAGCGAGCAACTCACAAAGCAGCAACAATAGCATCCAAGTACTTAGCTAGCCGGTATCCTTGCTTAGCGATCTGGAGCTTGACGACGGGGCTAGCAGTCGTCGTGTAAGCGCCGCTGAGGTCCTTGTTCTCGACGGCGCTGATGCCGCCTTTGAGAACCGTCGAGCACACGTACGCGTTGGCCTCGGTCGCCCATTTTAGGGCGGTGGCTTGCCGGCTCGCGGCCGTTGCCACGCTCAGACCTGTGAGCCACCCTGCCGCTTGGGATTTGTAGTCGCCGCTATTGATCGCTGGGGAAAGAGCATTGGGGTTAGCGGTAGGTAGGTAGCGAATTGTAAGGATATTGAGCAGGAGACGGAAAATGGAGAAGAGGTGTTGTTTCATTATTTGTAGGCGCAGGGGATGGTGGTTGAGCGGTTGAGTGATAAGATAAAAGATGGAAGGAATAAGAGAAGCCCAAGATTTTGCCCATTGCTTTAGATAGGACGCAAGGTTCCCAGGGCGCTTTGCTTACCAGTCGTCAGAGTAGTGGCCCATGACTTCGCAGAAGCCATTGACGCGCCGCCCGAGATGGACTCGGGGATATCGCTGTCCCAGATGGCGTGCAAGTTCGTGTCGTCATCAGCATACGAAGCATCGATGTCATTGCCGCCGACCTCGAGCGCCTCGCAGTGTAACGGCTGGCCAATGTCGCCGACGAACTATTACTCCGGCGTATTAGTCTCTCTTAAGGAAACAACCCCTTTTTCCACTTGTTTTATCTTGGCTTATAAGCGGAAAAGTCAAGTAGGCAAGACCTACGTGAATGATCATCTACAAAAATCCTGTTAGCAAATTTGCATTCTCACATCCTACTTTTTCGCTTTTTTTTTATAGTTATCATACCTTAGCAGCAATCTGACGATTAGCAGCCGAGTACCTCGCATCAAGCAGGATAGTCGTATAATTCTGAATCGCGCTCACGACACAGCCCTCAGCACCGCAGTCGCGGGCATAGTCGACGCCACAGGTCGACGGCGGGCTGTCGTTGGCGTCGATGTAGTGGAAGGGCGCCGAGAAGCTGCCCGCCGTCGTGTACCGGTAGCTGTCGGCCCACGTGGAGACGGTCGCCAGGTAGTCGGCCGACGTGTCGCCGAGCAGGGTCTGGAAGTAGGATTTTGTTCCTGACGCTACGAAGTTGCTCGCGACGTAGGCTACGGCCTCGTGGCCCATTGCTCCCCAGGCTAGCGCGCTGGGTAGCGCGGCCGTGGTGAGAAGGAAGACGGTGGTTAGACGGGGTAGGGCCATTGTGCTGGTGACGGTGATATATATATATATATTCGGACGGCACGTCTATAGCTTGTCTACCTTCTACCAGAATCAAAACGAAACAGCAAAGAGAAAGTGAGGGAGGCTCCATAGATATATATATCTAGAAGCAGGTCGATCCGCGCGTGTGTCCAATACCGTACCATGCCTACTTAGTAGATTTACGTCCGTCTGCTCAGCTGGAGCCATCTCCACGAGCGTAACGTCGATCTCTACCTTCATGTTCCCCGTCGTGCGGGAATCGAAGCTTATCATTGGCTTGCGCGGCGCGAGCCGTGCAATGAAAGCTCAAAAGAGGCCGGCGCCGAATAGCGAATCCGGAAGCTGAATGTACGACAGATCCAGTAATTAGGGGAGCTTCTGTGCAACCCCAGCAAACGTAGAGGTCCAGCAAATCCTGTCTAATGCCGTGCGGATGTGAGACCTGCGTTCGTTGGGTCTTTGCATCATGCATGCATACATCCTTATCTAGGCGGCTGTCCAATCAATAGGGGCACGTTACCCTAAACAAAGCGATGGCTGTACACTATGAAGCTTGTCTCAGCTACATTGATCTGCATTGAGCTACGGTGACGAATGCAGTCAGTTGATTCGTTTGCCTTGGTCTTCGGCAGTCTGGCTTGGCATAGCAGCTTCCAGAACGGGAAGGCCGTCCCTGAGGGGCGCCCATTATGATAAGAAGCAACTCCTGTCTGTGTCAGTTTCTGGAGAGATACGCCGAAAATAATGATAACAAGAGTTGTATACAAGGTATTTGGTGCTAAAGTACAATTCGTTCTGGTGATACATTGTGTTGGTTTCTTACACTCTTCCAACCTGGCCTACAGTACATAATCCATGCGCGATCTCCTTTTCGAACGGGTCAGCACACTTACATCTGCGGACTAACACCATCTAGCTACCTGTGATCATACGAATAAGTTTGACGAATTCTCTGTTAGCAAGGCGACCCATATGTCCCCTAGAGTCCGCTGGGAGTGTCCCCGCATACTCCTGTGCGAGAGGATCTACAATCTGAATGCATGCTAAAGCTGCCTCTCGTACATCCCCAACAGGTAGCACAGGTGGCTCTTCGTTGAGCATTTCCGGAATACACCGGCGAAGAACTTCGGTGCATCTCCCTCGAGAACGGGAAGCGGCGGCCAATCTAAATATATGACGATACATGTTCGCAGATCGCGGGCGTAGGTACCTCGGAGGGGTACGCCATGCATTCCACACTCCGCTCCAATGAGTTTGCCGAGCACGCGCAGTCATGAGCCGCATCAGTAGTTGATCATCCATACATGGAAATTGAGGTTGAAATAAGAGTTTCTCAAGTCGGTCTGTAAGCTCTGTGGCCCAGCGCCGGTCGTCGTTGCGCTGAGAAGCTCCCTCAATGATGGTTACTATAAGGTCACTCGCCATGATGGACTGATTCCGCTGATGCATTGTATTTATGACGTCGAGTGCAAGCTCGAGGACAACGCTCAGCTTTCTCTGACTCGAATGAAATATGCAGAATAAGAGTTGGAGGTATTGATCTCTTGTTGCCTGAATAGCATAAATGCGCAACTCCTCAACGAGTAACCGCACGCTCAGTGATTGAATGGTACTTGGGTGTCCTGACACACTCGCTTTATGCTGGACAGCGAGGCGGTATTCCCATGTGCGAGACGGAGAAAGTGTCTGCATTGCGAGCTCCATCAACCCCATGAAAGGTGACGATAGAGAAACCTCATCAGATTCGGCCAGGGCTAAGGTTGCTCGAACTGCGCGTGCATCCATTTCGTCTAGTTGGGTTCGCAGCAGCTCTAACATACGCTGCTTTTGGTGAGCGTCATATGCAAGGACACGTGCTAATTCTTCAGGAGACGACGTACTGAGGGGATCAACTCCTGGAGCGGATGGCCTTAATGGTTGCTGGGTGGAGTAGAAGCGAATCTGGTTCACTCCTGAAGACTGTCTTTTGCGGTCATCTGGTAAGCTGGACGGGTTATGCAAATTGGCAAGCATAGCCTTTTCCACTGGATGCATCTTGCTTTCAGACTCCACTCCAAGTATAGAACTTTTGTCGTCGGAAGTAGAGCGTGTTTTTGAGGGGCGATGGAAACTGGCAGTGATGGCCTTTTTCTCTGGATACAAGTTGCTTCCAGACTTCGCTCCAGCTATAGATTTTTTGTCCTCTGAAATAGACCCTGATTCTGAGGTTGGGGAGATAAAACCGTCTAAAGCATTTGTCCACAACGTCTCCAGACCCATTTCGGCCCTCCGTGACTCAGTCATAATCTGGACCACAACGGTTGAACCAGCTTGTGATATTCCAAAGCCCGAGACCCGTCCATCCTCAGATATAACGGCTGACTCCGGGCCGCCCCGATCTACGGTGCCGAGGTTCACGCAGATCCATCCCGTGCGAATACCGTCGTCACCTTCATCGGTACCCATAGTTCCAAGTAGCTTTGCGCGTCGTGCCTTTCGACGTAATTTTGTCTTGCGCTCATTGGGACCAAGTAAGCCATCGGCATCGGCATGGATACGGTGCTTGGCGCGCAGCCATCGTACTAGACGACCAGCGGAGACGTTGAGATGGCGTTCACTGCGGGCTGTGCCAAACAGCATGAAGAGGTTTGGGCCAAGAGCTGGGGGCGGGTCGAGCTTCCGCAAGTCCAACAAGCTCAATGCATCTAAGCCCATCTCCTCCGAGGCATATTCCAGAAGAGAGGCGATAAAAGGGGGGGCATCTGGTGGTATTTCAGGTAGTGGCGGCGGTTCCATTGGAGCTACATGTGTGGGAGGTTCCACCTGAAGATACCAGGGCACATTGGCAGGCTCCGAGTCGTTGGAAGCAACCTCATCGTCATTATTCTCAAGTTCCTCTTCCACCACGCGAGTATTCTGTCCATGTTCGGCATCGGATATGGGACTGTTTGGCTTCGGGAAGGAAGAGAAGCGTCGGATAGGCAGGGTACTGACGGTATGAGCGCGAGTAGAGGACAAAGAGGATCGGACGACGGGCGTAGATCGCAGAGCGGTGCTAGCGAAGAGGTTAAGCACAAGCGAACGGCAATGTGAGCAGCCTGCTGCGGACAGAGCCGGCCGAGCAGCCGCCATGGTGCGTCGTCTTTACGGCGGGCAGATAATGACAAGTTCAAATCATGGAAAGGTATGCATGCAGCTGGGAGCTAGTTGTAGGAGAGATAGTAGTACCTAGAAGAAGGTGACAAAAGAACAAGCGACGAAGGTGACTAGACTTGGTAAAATAAAAGTACGGTCGACCCTAATGGCATATGTATGTACATAGTAGGCCATATGAAAAGGTTACTTAGGTAGGTATGTAGTTATTGTAGTGCAGATAGACCTGGTGAGAGAGTCAAGTCCGCGACTAGACTACCTACTTAGGTACCTAAGGGTAGAAAGAACCACATAAAGTCTGACCCGCGAAATGGGAACCATGTGGAGATGGGTCTCAGTACTTAATTGGATAAGAATTTCGAAAAGCGGATACACTAATAACGTTCCGCCAATCAACAAGCTCCAAAGCTCCCAACCCTTGCCGTTTTGGCTCCTTTTTTTCCAATGGCAAAAAATTTGGTATTGGACCCTCCAGGCTCGCCTCCTACTGCAGAATTATTATCTACTACTACTATGTACGACTACTATTACAACTACTACTACTACTACTACTATTACTACATACTACTGTCATCCGACTAATTCGACCATTTCAGTCGCAGACTCTTCTTTCTGCTAGTGTTAATCCGTCTCACCCGTTTTTGTGCCATGATTATTATCCTGATTTCATTTTCCACTTAGATGTTATAATATATACCCCGACTCTCTGCAGCGTCTGGTCTGCCGAGACCTCGTCACTCCTTATCGCTCCGTCTCTTGCCAGAGTCGTGTGGGCTCTTACAATCTTTTAACATGCTTTTGCGCAACCGTCCTGCTCCGAGGAGCCTCTCCTTGCCGCGTGCCAATACATTGCGGCGACCACACTTGCCATCGAGGCATAGCTCCGTTCACTCCTCCTCCCAAGACACGTCGACATCCGGCCGCAGACTCCTGGTGACACGGCCCGAGCTGGCACCATGGAGACGGAAGACCACCCCGATCCCCTACAGTCCCGTCGCACATCGGTCATTAGCTACAGCTGTCGATGATCCTATACGCCAGGACGATATCCCTTTCGACCATCTTCACTCCCATAATCATAATACTTATGTACAACCACCTTCATCTCTTCCACTCTACCATCTTCGAGCTTTTGATCCTGCCACGCCGTTACAGGTCAAGATACCAGATGACGCCTTCCCACGCTCTCGGCTGACGCAACAGGGCGTCCCCGGCGGCGTTGAAGAAATGATATCTGTCTTTGATGCCTGCCTAGACGTCAACAAGCTAGAACGAGCCGCCATTGTCCTCGAGCGCTTCGATGAGAGGGAATGTTTACCCGATGCTGACATGATAGCCCTTCATAACCAATACCTGCGTGCTGGCATCGATCGCGCGCTCGACCAGCCCGAGTCCCAATGGGCCCAGTCGCTTCACCAATGGTTTGAGGTACAGATTCGGGGAAAGGGTATCCCCCATACCCCGGAAACCATTGCTTGCATGCTGAAGGTGTCACTCTTGTCTGCGCAGGGGCCACGGCTTACTCGACTTGTCACTCGGTATCTGGATATGCTACCCGAGGAGTCCATCTGGTCTGTGTTAGATGCAGGAATTCTCAATCAACAAGACTTCGGTACAATTACCAGTATCTATCAACCAACCTCTAATCTTGCGATGGACGCGTGGGATTCCTTTTTGGCCGACAATCAAGCTGAAGAAAACTCGTCGGCCGAAATATCTCCCTCTGAAGATTTGAAGAGCAAGAGCGACACTATTCCAGACGTTCTTCCTGTACCCCAAAAGGGTCTAGGACTGAAAACCTTGCGCGGTGTCTTGTCCTTCTTCGACCAAATTAAAGGACAAGATTTAACCAAACTCTCAATCGATGAACGTCGCGAAATCCAGGCACGGCTAGAGAAAGACTGCGTCGAAGCTGCTATTCAACGTTGGAGAGAAGAAAATCAAGCATTGGCGAAAATGGGACGGAATAGCTCGCTATCCACACACGCGCTGAACTCTCAGCTATACGATTGGCAGTGTTCGCTCGAAACTAAATTACGAGAGGAATTTGCCCTATTCGACGAATCAGAAACACGGAAGAAGAAGACCATGGAAGATCTAGAACGCTGTGTTTATGCTCCGTTCATGAGACAATCTACTCCAACCAGACTGGCGGCGGTAACTATCATGGGTGTTCTCAACTCCCTCGCTCAACATGGTGCAGATAAAGGTGTGCCCTTGTCCACTCTTCTCAACAACCTCTCCAAGATTGTGGAAGAGGATGTTAAATTCCAAATACGGCACAGACAATTGGCAGCACGCAAAGCGAAAAATAAAGCAACCCGTTTTCAGCGAGCTATCAATCCCAACGAGCCTATCGCCAACAAGGTCCTGCAACCTGGTGAAACCCCGCACTCCAAGGACTCGCACATAGACTCGCACATAGTAGACGCACCTACATATGATATTAACTCATGGCCAATCCTTATCAAGACAAAAGTTGGAGCCCAGCTATTGTCCGCATTACTCGCCAGCGCGAAGGTTAAGGTTGTTCGAGAACACCCTGAAACCAAGGCACTTATCAGTCAGATCCAACCCGCTCTAGCTCATACAACGGTATTCCGTAAAGGCAAGAAGGTTGGGATGGTCATGCCAAACAAAGTCTTGGTCGACTTGATGAAACGTGAACCACGGGGTGACTACCTTGCGAGGCACTTGCCGATGTTAGTCGAGCCGCAGCCCTGGACGAGATTCGACCGCGGAGGATTTCTCGAATTCCCTTCTCAGCTTGTTCGCGTCAAGAATGGCGAGAGAGATCAAAGGATTTACGCAGAAGCTGCCATGGAAAGAGGTGATCTAGATCAGGTGAGCAAGGGATTGGATGTGCTCGGCCGAACAGCTTGGCAGATCAACAAGCCGGTTTTCAATGTGATGCTCGAAGCATGGAATACTGGAGAAAAGTTGGCCAATATACCACCACTCGAACCTCAAATTCCCATGCCTGAGGAGCCAGATGCTTCAGAAGACCCAATGGCTCGTAGATACTGGCTGAAGCGCGTCAAAATTGCTGAGAATGAAAAGTCCGGCTTGCACTCGGAGCGATGTTTCATGAATTTCCAACTCGACATTGCCAGGGCTTTTAGAGACCAGACTTTCTATTTCCCTCACAATATGGATTTCAGAGGACGCGCCTATCCCATTCCCACCTACTTAAACCACATGGGTGCAGATCACGTTCGAGGTCTGCTACGGTTCGCCGCCGGAAAAGAACTCGGCCAAAATGGACTTCGATGGTTAAAGATTCAGTTGGCGAACGTGTTTGGGTATGATAAGGCTAGTCTCGAGGAACGAGAGGCCTTCGCTGTTGATCATGTCAAGGACGTATACGACTCGGCCACAAATCCGCTAACAGGACAACGGTGGTGGCTCAAAGCTGAGGATCCTTGGCAGTGCTTGGCAGCTTGTTTCGAGTTGAAGGCGGCGCTCGAGTCTCCAGATCCCGCAAAATATGTGTCGCACCTCCCTGTCCACCAAGACGGTACATGTAACGGATTACAACACTATGCGGCGTTGGGCGGTGATCTTTGGGGCGCGCAACAGGTGAATCTGCTGCCAGGTGATCGTCCTGCCGATGTATATTCAGCTGTCGCAGACCTTGTCAGGTTGGGAATCACAGAAGATTTGGCAGCTGACAGTTTCTTGGCCAAAGCAGTTGATGGTAAGATAACCCGCAAAGTTGTGAAGCAGACTGTCATGACCAACGTCTACGGCGTTACTTTCACTGGGGCAAAAGCTCAAGTCTTGAAACAAATCAACGCTGCGTATCCGGATATCGAAAGCGAGACTGGTGTTCCTTCTACAGTACTCGCTGCATATATTGCCACAAAAATATTCAAGGCTCTAGGTACCATGTTCCGCGGAGCGCACGACATCCAGTACTGGCTCGGGGAGTGCGCTGGACGAGTGTGTCGCGCACTAACTCCGGAGCAACTCGATCGAATTGCCGCTGGGGACCCGGTAGCCCCAGCAAAGTCCAAAAGATCACCTGCAGGCAATACGAAGAAGAAGTCGATTGCGGCTATGGAGGAGCTCCTTAATCAGTTCAGGTCTACGATTGTCTGGACTACACCTCTGCGTATGCCCATTGTCCAACCGTACCGCAAGAGTGGCAGTCGAGTCATCCCTACCTGCCTGCAAGATCTGACCTTGCAGATTCCGGAGCGATCTGATCCGGTCAACCGACGAAAACAACTCCAAGCTTTCCCGCCGAACTTCATCCACTCTCTCGATGCCAGCCACATGCTTCTGTCCGCTTTAGAATGTGATGAAATGGGTCTTACGTTTGCTGCTGTACATGATTCCTTCTGGACACATGCGGCCGATATTGATGTGATGAATCGGGTGTTGCGTGATGCATTTGTGAGAATTCACAGCGAGGATGTCATTCGTCGTTTAGCGTCCGAATTTGAAGCCAGGTACAGGGGGTCTCTGTACCTTGCCAAGGTTGCACGAAATACAGATCTCGAGAAGGAAATCACCAAGTTTCGAAGCCAGAAGCGGAATGGCATGCAACAAGAACTACTTCAAGAGAGAGAAAGACAAAGACTCCTGGGCTCCTCCGATCCCAAGGAAGTACAAAAGGGGTTAGAAATGGTCACACCTGCCAGTATTTATGAGCAGTTCTCTTCCCCACAACCTCTGCCATCCAACGACGAAATTGATGAAGTTGCCTTAGGCAACATTACCTTGTCGAAGCCTCACGTTGAAGAGGATGAGGCAAGCTTGGCACAAACCCTGGAGCCAGGAGAGGACACGGAGAACATCAAGGGGTTAATAAATGTTACACACTTTGAAGCAACTCTCAAAAGGATGACTGTGGGCACAGCTGCCAATGGAAAACCCAAAGTGGACTATATCAGCATCTGGCTCCCCCTCACTTTCCCAGATATTCCGGAAAAGGTATGTAACCTGTTACTAGTTTCAAAGCTGACAGTCAACCATCAAGGTGCTAACGTTTTTTTTTTCTCAGGGGGACTTCGACGTGTCACAACTTAAGAGCAGCAAATATTTCTTCTCATAAGTAGAAAGATCAACTAATGGCGCGGAAGATGGGGTTGTACATATCGACGGTTATCTGATTTTAAACAGTCATCAGCGATTGCATTCAGCGGCGTCTCGGATATATTATGTACTATGAGCTTCGGCGAGAAGGGTTGGGATTAGAAGACGTTGTCTGCGAAACTCTGTAACAACATAGTGTATATTCACTCGCAAAGCAGACGAAAACTGTATTTAACAGATAGGGGTAACTTGCGCATATTGGTACTGGCAAGCAGTTCATGAGATTTGCTGAGCCATTGTATAGGTCTAAAAGAGGAGGAATGGAAGATAGAAGTAGGTCCCGAATCATGATACCCAAACTTGCATCACTAGACTTAGCTTATGTGATCTGTTAATCGCAATGACACCACCACTAATGTCCGTACCCTATTCCACCAGCCAGCTACCTATATTGGGGAAAGAGAACATTGACAGCAACCTGATCATAGGTGGAATGTAAACGCTATCGATAATGAGGGTTAATACTTATGTAGGAAGGTACGATGGAATAGTTGCGTGTCTGATACAAGGCCCCTCACTGTATTAGCTAGGACCTTTTTCCTCCATCCCACTTACAACATCAATACAAAGGAAAACGACGACACCTCCTACAGGTCGACTGAATCATTCAGTTCTCGAGGTAGAAAAAATATGAGCTGATGAACACTATTTATTCCGTTGCCCTTCTTTCCAATATATTTTCTTACTATCCAGCTTCTTGACTTGTTATAACTCTTCTACTACATCTTAGGAATTTCTGGGGTTATTAAAAGTATACCTCTCGACAAGGAAGCGCTTCTGAAGAAGATGGGCTGTATGCAGCTGAATGGGATGCTTGGTGGTTATTTACTGACAACGTCACAAAGTTGAGTTTTATCACATTGGCTGCAACGGTGAACCCAATCATCTGGGTGATACATCATGGCTTGAGGCGCAAGCATACAAATGTCAAAAGCGGCTACAACTCAGAGCACTTCTCCACAAGTATGGGAATTTCCACCGAATAATCAATGGTATGATGTGCACCTCAGTCATGTGGACGATACTCATATTCTTCACCGCCGACCGAGGCGAGGCGAACAGGCGTACGCCAGAGGACAAGAATCAGGACTTAGAATGGACATTTAGACAAGTTGTGGCTCTAGCGACCTGAGTATCAGCCGTAATCAAGCTCTTCACTATCTTTTAAGGTGAATTCATACTCGTTATCCCTATTTAAGCGACTGCTGATATACTCATAGAAGGCGCGGAGATGGGCTCAGTAAAATGTTATCAAGGTGGTACACCGTGGTCTCTAATGCACCACAATAGCAGACACATACGACGGAACAACAGTTCAACCCTGAATGCTGGGGAGGATGGTTCGCCATGAAGAGTAGGTTTAGGTGGGAGGAGAACAGAAGACGGCGAGATTACAAGCAGATATTTGGGTTGAGTAAGCATGATATTGGTGGCCTATCGGAGCAAGACGAGTCTATATATACTAACGTGACCTCACACCGCTAGATTAATATCACAGCCTTTTTGTGGCACATATCAAACCAACTATGTAAATAACTCCTTCGAGCTCTAGAGTCAGACTTTGTGTGACATCCATGTCAGCCACTCTTCTCCCATCCACGCCCTTGTAGCGAGTGCGATCAAACGGCCTGTGATCTTCCCGAAGCAAGTCATACGCGATCTCGATCGTGCAGTTATCACCATGATGAGCAAATAGACATATTGGCTTGGCATTGGTTATATCATTTGATCAGCTGCATCCTTTTTGCATTCGGGGTTCACGAAAGCCAAAATCGTGCCACATCGCACAAGGCTGACGGGTTGGGTTTCTAACAAGTCTTAGAGTCCTACCTCCCTTCTTTTCTTTCTTCGTTCGTACCGTCTCTTATTCTACGTTGCATGACTCCTAGACAACTCATTTTTTAAGATATAGGCGCGAAACATGTTTTCTCCTTTCAAGATTCGTCACGGTGACCTTTGACCTGCGTTGACCTACCTTGACCTTCGTACTTGAGGGAGGACATGGTGGATCTTCGAGGAGATAGTGTCTTGTATCCCGCCAGTTACTGGCATGCAATTCTCAACGTCTGTCTCATGTAGTTCTTGTTCCGTCTTACCAACCTCGTTGTTTTCCCTACGCTCTCGACGCCCACTGTCACAGTCTCTCTCAGAAACAATGTCGTACTAGTCTAGTAACGACACGATCAGTAGTGTTACAACAGAAACACGTTTCTCGTATCTGCATCTGCATCTTATATTCTGGTAAACCATAGGTAGCAGCGTACACAATGTAGATGGACGAATGTGCCAAACGGTTAAAAGCGAGAATATCAAGTTATGTTACATATGAGTACCTACTATACAAGCTTGCACGCCTCTATGTGGCTAACGTGCCATGTTCCACCCCGGGTGTGAGTGAGACCCCGGCGCAGACTTAAAACTACCTAAGTATACTAGATGATAGTTTGGCTGAAGGAAGAAGCGGGAGAATAACTATAAAAAGAAAATATCCAATGTGATGCTGTGACCTTGGTAGATTGTATAATTGGTCTGTGCTCAAGCCACTGAGCTGAGTGTATTGTCCCGAAGGAGGACGAAGGGTGTAATTTTATCATGGTATTTTAACACGCCACCAACCTCAATAAAGCGTAGGCAGCAGTTGTTACAGCATTTATTGTTTTTACCTAAAATACCCAGCTTGGCGACCGGTTCGAGACCGTTTGATTTGGAGTATCCCGCAGTTAATCACCATCACACACCACTGACCACATAACCACATCATCATCGTGTGATTTTCATGTCGAAAAGATACGTATAACATAGATTCATAGGCCTGGTTATCACGAGGTATCTTTCTTTTTTCAAATACTTGGAATCTATTCATTGAGAAGAAAATCGATACTATCTGAGTGCTAAGCCAAGTCGTCTCGACGGTTCTCATTCACGATGTTCTTCCCACGCGTCTCGCAGTTCCTTATAGCAGGATATTTTCTGCTAGCCCGCAGGTTCGCATTTCCGTTCCCAATACCTTCTCCAAGAAATACCCCAGAAAGAAACAGATTCCCCATCTCATCACCCAACGCCTTACCACACTAACAAGCAACACCAGCGCCGCCACCCCGGCAGACATAGATATCCAGCCGAACGACAAAGCATCACAACATGCGATTACACATAAGCCCAAGCCCACACCCACATCGCATAGGCTGCCCGGGTCATGCTACACGACGACCGACGACTTCGAGCAACGGTGTTAACGCACGAGTGTTACACGTTTACGAGTGTGGTTCCAGCAGGTGAGTCGACGAACCTGACTCACTCTCATCACTACTCTCAACACCACTCTCAAGATTCTTCACTTTCACTACTACCACCACCACCACCACCGCCACACCCGCCCACCCACCTCAACCCAACCCCTGCTCTAATATACCTATCTATTTACCCAATACCTACATACCTTACCTCCCTACATGACTAACCCCCTTTCCCAGCAACCTGCCCAACCCTCTCCTGCGCCCCGCCACCAACAGGCCAAGTATGCCCCTTATACATCAAAGTATCCAGCATCACCGTGCCGTGTGCGACCGACTGCTGCCCGACGACGAGCACCACATACGAGGCGGCAGGGCCGTGCCCTACTTGTAGTTCGTGCCCCATCCCGACCGAGTGGATCACGTATACAACTGGGTGTATTAGCACGCCTGTCGTTGCAGAAACGACTATCGTTACGCCGGCTTATTGAGGATAAGGGGGGCCACGGAAGCTGGTAGATTAAGATGGTAACGAAGGGGGATGAGATGTCATTGGTCGTTAGTTAGTCCTATCCTGGAAGGCAAAAGGGAAAAGTGGTGGGAGGGGAAAAGTTTTGTAGTCTTTGAATCTAGATCTATTCAGTTCTAGTATTCTGCCAAGTACTGACACATGTCCTTTTTCTTTATTTTATCTGTCCGGACTTGTTACTCCACCAAGAAGTCTCTCATTTATCGCACAGTAGCTCCCTTGAGTGTCTTGACAGTACACGTTCCACCATTCGCCGTTGTCAACTTGCCGGTCTCAGCCTTACCTGCCGCTTCAACTGCGCTTCCGTCGAAAGCTACCTCGAGATTATCTGTCGTTGTAAAGCCCGGTTGGAATGTCTCCCAGACCTTCTTCTTGGGGTTGAGGACACCCTCGGGCTCTCCTCGCCAGCCGTCGAAGCAGACGCGATCACCGGCCTTAGAGTCGGCAGGCGGCGTAACGAGCTCGACGGGTCCCTTGTGATCGTCCACCTCACCCTCCTTCAGCCTTGGCGATGCAGCCAGTACCATGGCGCATGACTTGATGCCGCGCATTTTGACGGGCTTCAGATTTGCAACGACAACCACTTTGCGTCCCTGCATCTCCTCGAGAGGGACCAGTCCATTTAGTCCGGAGCACACTGTTCGGCAGACCTGTCCCTCATACTCCTCTGTGTCGTCTGTGCCTGGCTTGTCTCCCATTGCGATTGTGGAAACATACAAGCTGTCGGCTTCGGGGTGCTTGATCGCCTTGAGGATGTGTCCAACTCTGAGATCGATCAAATGAGGCGACGGTGGCGTGGTGGCAGCGGGTGCCTTCTGGGGTTTGGGTGCTTTTTCCTTCTTCTCTTTCTTAGGCTTGGCTTCGCCAACTCCGGCCGCGGCAGCAACAGCAACAGCATCCTTCACCTCGACAGCCTTGTCTACTACAGTCTGGGCTACAGTCTGGGCGGCAGCCTTTGTGCGGTCGACCAGCGTGGTTTCACCCCCAGCGGCAGCAGCGGCGGCGACGGCGGCTTTCTCTTTCTTTAATCGCTCCTTCTCAGCCTTGGCGTCGGTTGGCGGCTTGACGTAGAGGATTTCCTCTGGGTCTACCTTTATCTTCTCCTCTTCGTTGATCTTAAGGTCGAAGATGCCCGAGTTCTGGACGAAGTCGAGGTGTCGGACGATGTGGGGGTGGCCCTGTTGCCCGGTGCGCTGCTCGGGAGTCCATGCCTTGACAGTGGGAGCTAGAGACTCGTAGATGGCAATGTCTGCTTTTGAGGGCTTGGTGCCTAGCAATGTGGTGCGGGAGGTGAGGTGAGTGTTCAGCTTGTCGAGGATTGAGGTATCGGTAGGGGAGCCCTTGAGGCGCTCAGAGGTAGTGATCCATTGTTGGACCTCAGTCTCCTCGGTAGAAGAGAACTTCTGGGCTTCAAGGGCCGCCATAGTGAAGTTTTTTATGTTTACACCTCGTGAAAGAGGGCGAATAGCGCGGTAGAGAGACAGTTTGGCGGCTAGAATTCGGATGAAGGTTGGGAAACGGTGACGTGAGGGAGGGGTCCAATTGATTTTTTGAAGCAAGCCTAAGTTTTGGTCCAATGCCCCTCTATTGACTCACTCATCTACCGGGTAACGTCCCCCAAAACTACTCTTCCGAATATGTAATATTATGCATTTACCGCAGCTAGTCAGCCACACTTACCTAGCCTCTTGGGTAGTGGCTGATACATGGCAAGAGAGCGGCTGTGGACCCACTCTGCGGCATCTGCCAATCTGTAATCCGAACCTCCGTCTTGAGAGCTCAAGCTTCTCATGAAGAGCGCAGCCTAATAATAATCCCCGACGACCACCCACGACTTCGACCGACGGAGCTCGCATCGAGCTGACTTGACGTCCACACCACGCTACCCTCTGCTTTCTTTGCGCCGTTTTATTACGCGAATAGATACCAAAAGATGGGTGGCTACAGTTATGGCTACAATTATGGCGTGGGAGGTCTCACGTCCTTCCTGACGATTGTCGGATTATGTATGTGCATCATCCTACATTGCTCGCCAAGGAGGGATGACTTGTATCAAGGTAGACCTTTGAATTACTTGTTCGCTGACGATGTGTTTTTCAGATATGTTATTTACCGGCAGCGGCGAAGCCTTCAACGTGCGCAACTAGACCTATAATTCCGACTTGGATGAATCCTTGTCCTGACAAGTGCACTTAGGTCGGAGCTTTCCTCGAGGCAGTATCGCCATACGCATGGGCTAGCACAGGAATCGCCCTTTGCATAGGTCTATCAGTCGTTGGTGCAGCATGGTAAGGCTCTCAAGAGACTTCTTCATATATAGCCCCTTTCCGGCTGATGTCATACCCGTTCTAACCACTTGCCTTCTCAGGGGTATCTTCATCACAGGTTCATCGATCCTCGGCGCCGGTGTCAAAGCCCCACGAATCCGAACAAAGAACTTAATCTCCATCATCTTCTGCGAGGTCGTTGCCATCTACGGCGTCATCATGGCCATTGTCTTCTCCTCTAAAATTGGTTACACGACGGGCGATAATCTCTACGACGGAAACAGCTACTACACGGGCTTTGCGCTCTTCTGGGCCGGCCTGACAGTTGGAGGCTGCAATCTTGTTTGCGGTATTGCCGTCGGTATCAACGGAAGTGGCGCCGCTCTGGCCGATGCGGCAGACCCCTCACTGTATGTTGCAGCAAACACATGCGCGTACTACTCCATTACACAACTAATTCTTGTCTTCAGTTTCGTCAAGATCCTCGTCATCGAAATTTTCAGCTCCGTTCTGGGTCTCTTCGGTCTAATCGTCGGCCTATTAGTCCAAGGCAAGGCGCTGGAATTTGGAACCGTACAATAGAAGCATTCATGATGTTGTGCCTGACCGGTCTCTATCTAGTCTTATAAGAGTGGATATCACGTGTTCGAATTATAGGGGAGGAGTAATGCATTCACAATCCCGGTTATATTTCTCGGGATCGATCGGCGTTTGGAAGAAAGGGCTTTCAAATCCATGTCACTGGAGGGTCTAAGTTGTATGATCGTCCATTTGTGGAACTACATACTGTATTATACGACGGTTCAGCTTCAAGGACAGCTGTTAGAAACGCAATCAGGTCTTCAAAATAAAATAAAGAATCAGCCACAGCAGCTGAGTTAATGGAGATGAGTGATGAGACTAGTAGGTGATGCCGTGCCTCGATGGTTGTGTCAGTCGATTACATATAGGTCAGTTACCTGTTGAGATCCTCAAGGTGAAAGGGGAGGGGTTTAATAGCCGGAGCATTATGACAAAAGGACAGAACAAATAGAAAAAAGAATTACGCCATACCTCGGACTCAAACCGAGAATCTTCGGCTTAGGAGGCCGATGAGCTAACTGCGACTTATGTTATTGTCTACTTCAATACCAGCAGGCCATTGTTCCTTTGACTTGCCCGTTTCTCTAGTACGGCCGTTAAGAGAGAAAGTTGCTATAGTCAAATAAATATAGAGTAGACTTGGGAGGTCCCATAACGAACAGCTACCCCCATTGCAAGCGACAGATAGCATGACAGAAGATTAAATCATGTTATAACCGATTGAAGTAGCTTATAGTGGTATTTGCTTAGCCTTGGGGGGCTTCTGAGACTCCCTAAAAAAAATAAGGGGTAGGAGGTATTGAATCGAGATTATAGGGACAGTGACTATCATCACCGACTCTTAGAGTAGATAAGGTGGACCGATCACGAAAGTCTTCAGATAGAAGTTGTTAGGGAACGTCTGCTGAGCCCGAACCTGGTTCTTCGCTCTCATTTCAACACTGCGCGGGGACTCAAAATCTGATGTAAAGACAACTAGAAGATTCTTAGTAGACACGGACAGTTTTGCGAGCTTGCCCCTAGAAGTCGTAAACTCGCTATACATGATACAGAGGGCATACCTGAGAGACAAAGGGTAGTTATTGATAGGTAGTTACGACATTTAGTTCTACCTCTTACCGAAGTAAAATAAGTAGATACAGAGCTATTAGATCACAGAAGAATTTGATGCCAGATTCGTTCATTGTATCAGTCTAGGTAATAACTAATAGTCTATGAGAATTTTCATCGATGCATTGGGAGAGACTTGAGGGTTACCCAGAGGCCCCCTTCTACTATAGAACATGGTGTACTAATAATTAAGAGGGGCTTTACAGTTATAGCTGTAGGTAGGTATTGCAATGCCCCCTTGTCCGAATGTCAGACAACAATCACATACCAGTTAAGTATTTCCCCTATTGTTAGGTGTTGAACTCCTGGTGTTGATTGACTTACCTGCTCGTATAGCCCCAGGCTTGAAATTCTTTGAGAATGGAAGATAGATGTCTCGAAGAGAAAAAAAATTGTTGTATTGATCTTAAGATCCGGACTTACACACATAATTACGCAGAGACATGAGTCAAAAACAAGTGTGAATTAATCCTCGCCCGCCTTTTCCCATCAAAAGTACTACCTACAAGGATGGGGCGGTGAGTGTTAATTACGGAGACGAATCGCAGACATGAAGCAGGCCTTTTCCCCAGTCTCTTACCTACCTAGATAGACTGGTCACCTATTCTTGCGTGCGGTATACTACGCCGGTCCGGCGTGAATTTGAGAAATTGCTAGTTACTAAGTGAGCATTAGGTATCCTAATTCTATAGAAACGGCATGAAAGATTATCCATCTACTTATCAAGATAAGTATAACGAACTCACAGACTTATAGCGTATCTTATCTTCCTTATTCACTCACTAGTTATGTGCCTTAGAACAGTGAAACTTAGACTACCTGCCTCTCACGGTAACTAGTGAACAGAATGAAATCACAATCGTATTCATAAATATACCACATCTATTTTCCCGGAGCTATAGCAAAAGATGTTATCTATGCATATTCATTTTAATGTTGACAGATACCAGAATGCGAGTGTTAATTGGAAACCGGATCGGATTATCATTTCTCCACTAATCGCCTTCCTCGCTGGTAAATGCAACATTCAAATGGGATCTAATTGAAGGGTTTAGTCTTCATCACATTTGGAATCTCAAATTGAAAACCTCTCCGAGCAATTATCACATAATATATTAATACGATACTAAGCTCCGCTCATGATTATTGCGCATGATATCTGGAGTGTTTCTACCGAAGATCTGACATCAGCCGTCGCGATCGGAGCCATGTATTGGTGGCATCAGATCGTTACGACTCACATAATCTTCTAAAGCAGTGCGAACGCCGTCACGTCTTAATGAAGACAAGACAGCTATTCAGACTGCGTTACGAAAGATACTGTCCATATGACTAGCGCCGCAAGCCGCTGACTAGAATCTCAGAGATTCTTGCATCATCCGATGCGCAATCACTGACGCTCTCTCCATCTCTCCACTTCCACCAGACCGCGCGCTCTTTCGTCTGCGGTTACGCAGAAGAAAAGATCAACAGTTCAAAGTGCAGGTTCCCCATATTCATTTGAACGTCCGTAACCCCCACCAGTGCTCCCGCATCCATCGCAGTTGCGAGTCCAGCGACGGGGCCGACAGATCAGGGCGGCGTTTAGACAGTCGTTATTGGTGCACGAGCTTTCGCACGTGCCTACGAGCATCGCGTTCCCAGCAATATATGCGCACGGTTCGGCTGTCGTTCAAATATGTCAGCCATGGAATGCCACCACAAGGGGTTGGTAGTGTAAATACCGGGCCAGGCTTTGCGGCAAGCTTCAATGTGAGGCCAGGCCACAGTCATTGCTGAGAGCGCCAAGACGATGCCATGGAGGCACAAAACACGGCCGAAAAACCTATGCAAAGCTGGTAAGCAAGCTGTCTCGGAACACTTGCAGAATTAGAGAGACAACTAACATTGTGCTGCTGACAAGGTGGACAGCGGGTGTGCTGGGAAAAGAAGGATTGGAGGGCTTAACTGATTTCGAGAGCAGAGACGCCCAGGGACATCGAGAGTAGAAATGACCGGTCCTTATAACTTCAACGACCACCCCTCCGTGGGAAGGAAAGGCAGCAGCGGTCCGCAAGGCTTCTACCTTTCATTGGTCCGGAAATTCCGGTCTACATGACTTGGTAGTCAGGCCACTTCCTGCTGGGACCTTGTCACCAACCTTCCTACATTAGGCATTTTTCAAGGGCAAGGAGGATTTGTGATATAAACCATCTCCACTACGCTTCGTGAGTAAGTAATGATCAGTCTGTCCTGTCGATCGACTCAGGAACATCCCGTCGGACTGGGATCAGGCCACCCTTATCCCAGTTCCCCTTAACTCTCGTAATTGGATAGTATTGGTAGCTCATCGTAATTAGAACACGCGTTTTGCGAGAGGTCCAGGAACAGAGCGCCGAAAGCTTGAAAGACCTTAATATCCGCTGTTCCATGGGCTGTATCAAAGCCATGAGAGAGCTGTCAAGATCTATTTGTGGCGCCGGGTTCCAAAGCTGAGGCCGTAGTGCAAAGCTCGGCCCAGTTCGCTACCACTTATTCACATGGTGAGCAATAAATATGTGCCGTGTGAGATCTCCATTCCACAACCAAAACACCATGAGCGTTAATCAGGACACTCAATACACGATGCGGAGTTTCTTGACGTGCACCTGTGCTGGCCGGCGGCTTGGGTGGTGTTAGGCGCTGGAGACTTATGTTGGTACAAGGAAATTTTGCATTATATTACTGCTCGACTGGCCGTCCAGTGTCCCAAGGTGACGATTATGCAGCTGGACGAATTGGTGAATGAAATATCGATTTTGATGTCGATCAATATATCGGGTATCAATGGTAATGGATAAGAGACGCATGTACGTATAATACAGTAGCATCGGCGTCGCGATAAGAACCGGTATGCAGCAGCAGAGACGAGCTGGAAGAAAGCGCAAGTCGCATGTGATCAACCGTGATGATACCATTCCTGGTAGCTGACAGTCCGTTTTGGTTTGGTCCGGTGAATGACTTGAGCTGAATCTGCGCCAAGGAGTCCTTCTACCTGAGGTATACGTACAGCTCTAATAATCGACTGCAGACAAGTTACGTGGGGCTGGGAGGATAGAAACTTCAAGTGATCCAAGACGACTAGGCTCACCGCCAGCCTTTTCATCTTGATTTCTGTGGTGTTCCCAGTGTCCAGACTACTCTATTGGGATAGTTGCAAGTGGTCTGGAATATGCCAGCCTAGGTTGACAGATGGATGGATAGACTCACAGTTGTGCTAAGTCCGTGCATAGCTTTTCTACTTTTCTAGACTTTCTATCCATCTCTAGCTAGCTAGCAAGATTGACTCAGAAATGAGACCTCTCACCACTCTCGTGGGCGTTTAAGCACAACTATACTTAAGTCTGAAGGGGCATATATATATATATATTGTAGGCATCTAGGATTAGGTGTTGGCTCTTTTATGTATCCATTCCTAGTCATCTTGAAATGGACGTATTAGTTCTGGAGTAAGCTACTCTGGGATGCTGCTAGATAGCCCGTTACGCTTCTGCTAGTGACGATTGTTAGGTATACAGTGGAGCTGGTTGTTGAGTTTGTATATTTGTGCTTGCTAGGTGGAGGCTGCCCCTGAATGGGAATGTTAGGGCAGAATTGGTCAATTCGAATGCGGCTTTAGCTACCACATTTCTTAGTGCCACAACGCTGTCCTTGCGACTGACAACGAACTCCACAAGGACGAGATCTCTTTCTACCGTCACCTGAATAATGGTATAGACAGACAGAACGCCGCAGGATCACTCAGCCCAATTAGGACTATGGCTCTGCTATGCCACACAGTGACAATGGATTTATCTTTCCACGGACAGTGGGTGTCCAATAAAACTTCAGAGTCCCACGGAACGAATCAAATTCCGAAGAGTAGAACCAATGGGATAGAGCAGGGGGTGTCGCCATCAGTTTCCCAATATAGTAATGTAAAGAACAGGACGGCCTAAGTTCAGCTACCCACAAGGCGAGCCTGCTGATAATCATAAGGCCGCGAGAGCAAACAACGGATTAAGAAGCCACATAAAACTGATCGGCAATGAGGCAGCGAGCTGGCGCACCCACCCAGCTTTTGGACTCGAACAGTTTATCCTCATTTTGTATATCAGAGATTCCGGCTGACCGAATGTGTCTAGCTAACCCATCTGGCATACCCTATCTATAGCTTCGAGGCAGTAGTTCCTACCAAACATGTAAGTACTTGGACGCTGCCTCTACAGCTCACACGGCTCACTGGATTTCTTCTCGGGTCCTTTATGAGATGCCTCTATGCTCACCATCTATCGCAGGTGCAATTGGAGGTAAAAGTGGATGTATTGAAGATGCACGGGGGAGATGTGGCTGCAGCAGTAGATAGGGGTTTAATACCGCTGCCAGTGCTGATGCCTTAGGCACCCAGTCAAGCAACACCTTCTTTCTCTACAATATCTTACTAAATCGAGCTAAAAAAGGGCTTAGGAAGTAGCTAAATATGAGTCTGTCTTGGTCAAGCACAATGGAATTTCCTATCGTTTCAAGCAATAAGAACAACCAGCCCGCGCCAGCAAGTCAAGTATATCAGGAAGCTCTTTCGTGGGCCACGCTAGTTTGGAAATTGTGCAGGGAATAGACGGCGCAAATGTTCAGATCATCGGTATTAGGTCTAAGTCAGAACCCGGTCCGGATTCGGAGTTGAATAGTAACTCTGCGTTAGCCATAGCCGCGAAAAAAGCAGGAATAAGCAAACGTTCAACAGTATTAATCCTAGACATAAAGAAAACTAATTTTGTTTTTAACAGGTACATTATTTGTTATATGACCCACCAGGGTTAGACCTTACTATATGTAATAGCTAGTATATAGTTGTTTATAGTGCTAGTTTATAGCTAGTTTTTATTACTTTTATAACATAATATAACAGATTGATAAGGATGATCTATATAGTTTCTATAATTAGTAGCTAGCGATATTAATCGCTTGATTTTCGCTCTTTTAAGCTTGGTTTTCGCGAGATACTTGCTATTTACTTTTGTTTTTAAAATTTAAATGCTTTTTAAAGCATAATAAGCATATAAACTGTTAATCTAAAGATTTTTATTCTTATAAGTCGTTTTTTATTATTACAGCATTATTATATTTATACTAATAACCTTTAATATTATATATTAAATTTAGTTTTTTAAACGTTAGATTTAAAGATTTAAGACTACTAAGTATTTTAATACTTAATTTTTTAAACTTCTAGATATTATATATGCTGAGCTTATTACGTTTTTTTCTACTTCTACTTTTAAAGAAACAGGTAACGTTATTTTTTACTTTATTAAATAAACTAAGTTAAAAAATAAGTTTTATAATTTTTTAAAGTTTTAGAGGAAGAAGTATATATAAGCTTAAGCTGTACTAGAAACTGCACTAAAAGAAAAGCAACTATAACCGGTTTTTGCTTACTATAGCAAGCAACAAAATTCCCGCTTTTATTTATTTTTATATGCTTAATCTTTATATGTTCTTAATACTTAATGAACTAACTAGTTATATTATTAAAACTAAAACTAGTATTATCTTAAAAACAAAAGTAGAAATTAAAGCTAATATAACAGAAAAAACTATTAAGAAAAATATTTTAATAACTGTTATTTTTTTTAAAACTTATTATTAAAGATTACAACTTTCTAGTTTAAGTTAGCATTTACTAAGTTAAAAATATAAGTATTCTTAACGTTCTTTTTTTTTAACATTAAATAATTAACTTTATTAATAATACTGCTTACTATAATATATATTGTAATATTTTTTATAACTGTGAACATTTTATAATAAATAATGTTTATTTAGCTAAAATATAAACTATTAACTTTATGCGCAAGTAAGAGATATGTTCGAAAACTACGATTACTTGTTATAGTTTTTAATATTTAAGTTAGTAACGATAACGTTAAAAACGAGAATAGTAAAAACAGCTTTAATATTTTCACGATTTAAGAAAAATACGTTTAAGCTAGTAATAGTAAAAGTTATTAGTATTTTAATAATCGATAAATATAATAACTAATAGTACAAATAAACGCTATATAGTTATAAAAAGTTAAGCAGGTTTAAGATTTTATCGATTATAATTTACGTTATAATATAATTACTTGTAAAAAAAAAAAATTAAAGCTTATAATATAAAAAATCGCTTAATTTAATATTTTATTAGGATTATTTAACTAATTTACACGAATATTTAAACTTATAATATAATTATACTTTAAAGATTAAATTATTAACTTAAACTAATTTTTAGCTTAATTTAAAAACATTTTTAAAATTGTTAAAGCTGTAATTTTTAGTAAAAAATTTAATAAACTTTTTAATAAAAATATTTGTTAAACTTTAAAAACTATACTTAATAATAAAACTAAAACATTTTTAATATTTTATACGCTAAAAAATCTTATATATTAATAAGAACTATTAATTTTAATAATAATTTTATAAAAAAGCTAAAAAAAAAACTAAAAATTATAATTATTAAAATAAAATAAAATTAAAAATTTTAAAAAAGTTATTATAACTAACGTTAACGCAGCTTTTTTATAATAAATTTTAATATTAACTATAATTATTATTAATTTAGAATTAAAAACACGATTAAATATAAATTTGCTAACTTTAGTTAATTTTAAACTAGTTTTAACGTTTAAACTAGTAAAATTTATATAAAAAATTTCCGATATTGGATATTTCTAGCTAAATATTTTTATAAAAAAAAGTAGTAGTTAAGCTATTTTTTATAACAAAAAATTTATTATATATATAAATATTTACTTATAAGTATAATATATTTAAAATTAAATAATTACATTTAATAAAGTTAATATTATAGTAAACAAAAAATAAACACTATTTAAAAAAAAAGCATTATAATAATAGTTTTAACAGTTTTTACTAAAAAATATAAAAAGTTATAAAATAATAATAACTATATTTATAATAAACATAATAAAAAAGTTTAATATTTAACTTAATATAGTAAAAAAATAGTTTAAAAATAATAAATACACTATAAAAAAATATAACGTTTAATAAGTTAATTAAAATATACGCTATAAACGTTTTTAAATATATTAAAGCTTAAAATAACGTAAAAAAAAAACAACACTTTATTAAGTTATAAAATATAATATTAACAGAACTATAAAAACTAGTATTTAAACTAAACAATTAAATAATAACTAAATATTTAAATATATTAAAAAAAAAACAGTTATTTTATTTTAAAAACTAGCATTTAAAATAGTAATAACTAAACTAAAAAATAGTTACTTTAATTAGGATAATAATAATAATAATAACGTTAATATCAACATAAACTAATTTAATAAAAGCTAATAATATAGTTAAAACTTTAGCTAAAACAGAAAATAAGATCTAAATTAATAATATTTTTAAAAGCGTTAAAAATTTCGCTTTTTTTATTAATAGTAGGGCTAAATAAAACTATAAAACAGAAATATACTAGGATTTTATTTTCTAAAAACGTTAAAACGTGAATTTTAATAAAAACAGTATTTAAAAATAGAACTATTTTATAATTTATATTAAAATCGTAATAATAAAAAATAACGATAATTATAATATTAAAAATTTAAATAATATAAATAATATAATAATAATTTTTAAACTTATTTTAATAAAAAAATAGTATAAAATATTAAACTAAATATAGCTAATAAAATAAAAGCTCTAGCTATTAATAAGTACTTTTATTTTAATAAAAATGAAAATAAAATAAGCAGTAATAACTATATAATTATTAAAACTAGTAAAATTATTAATAATACTAATATTTATTTTATATATAGCAGTAAAACTGTTATTAAAAAAAAACAAAATAAAAATATTTTTTAAAACTTGTTAACTATAACTTGTTTTAAATACTATATTATATTTAGTTTATTAAAAATAGCTTAATATTATATAGTTAAAAACTATAACGTAAAAAAAAAAAAAAAAAATATAAAATAATTATTAAAGTTAATTTTATACTTATAATATTAATAATGTTAATAGTAATATATAACAGCTTTTTTATATAATTAAAACAAGTTATTAAAGCGAACTTTAAGCTTGTTTTAAATAAAAAAGTATAAAAAAAAACGATTTATTTTAAAATTAAAATATAATTTAATATTAACGAAAACAAAGTTAACATATATTTTAATATTAAAAGCTTTAATATACTAATTAGTTAAGAATTTGTTTAAAAATTTACAAAAAATCTTAAAATTAAAACTATTACGTTTATAATAATTAATAATATTAAATTAATAATTATAATTATAAAAAAAGTTATATTTAATTTTTATATTAAAAAAATAGTTAAAAGTTTTATAATATATAACTATTTTAATATAATAGTAAATATTATTAAAATATTAAAGCTAAACATATTTATTAATATTAATTTTATATTAAAATATAACGTAAAAATTAACTTTATATACTAATTTTACGTTTTTAAGTTTATATTAAAACTTAAAATAAAAAAAAAAGCAAAAATAAAGCTACTATATTAAAAAACATAATATAAAGTTATTATAAACTATTAAGTTATTATTTTAACTATAATAACTACTTTTATTAATGTAAATTATGTTATATTTTTTAGTTTTATTAATAAAAAAAACCGCGTAATATAGCTTTATTATTTTTAAAGAAATTACTAGTTAATATATAATATAACAATAAATAAATATAGCTTAAAAAAAGTTATAATATATAACTTATATATTTAGCTAATTTAGATTTAAATAAACAAACGTTTAAAAGCTATTTATAAATATTAAAATAATAAAACTACTTAAGTTATAGATTAAGCTAATATAGTATATTATTAAAAAAACAGCTATACTTATAAAAAATAAACAGTTATAATAATATATTTTAACGATAAAATCGCTAAAAATATAAAAACGTTTTTAGCAGTACTTAAAAAACAGAATAATTAGGTCTTAATAAAAACTAAAACAGCTAATCCTACACTTTTATATAATATATTATAATAAATAAATATATTAATTATTAAATTAATAGCTAGAGTAATTATAACAGTTACTAATTAAAATATAATTATTAAAGTTTTAACTTTATTTAATAAGTATAATATATTTTATAATAAAAAAGTAATACTTATATTAAAAAACTAGAAAATATAAATAAACTTAATTAATAAGT
>JAJKLI010000064.1:0-129071 GCA_023159215.1 Xylariaceae sp. AK1471 | reverse complement strand
ACCCTAACCCTAACCCTAACCCTAACCCTAACCCCCTAACCCTAACCCTAACCCTAACCCTAACCCTAACCCTAACCTAACCCTAACCCTAACCCTAACCCTAACCCTAACCCTAACCCTAACCCTAACCCTAACCCTAACCCTAACCCTAACCCTAACCCTAACCCTAACCCTAACCCTAACCCTAACCCTAACCCTAACCCTAACCCTAACCCTAACCCTAACCCTAACCCTAACCCTAACCCTAACCCTAACCCTAACCCTAACCCTAACCCTAACCCTAACCCTAACCCTAACCCTAATTCTTCTTAACTTTTATTTTTTTTTTTCCCTTAACTTTTTTTTTTTTTTTTTCTTAAATCAAACCCTAACCTTTAAACTACAATTTAACCCTAACCCTTAAACTACAATTTAACTTTAACCTTAACATTAAAATCTAATCCTAACCTTTAAACTACAATTTAACCCTAACCCTTAAACTATAATTTAACTTTAACCTTAACATTAAAATTTATTTTTAACTTTTAATATTTATCTTTTTTTTTTTTTTTCTTTTTTTTACACTCACTTTTATTCATTATATATTTATATTTATATTTTTATTATTTCCTTTTTTTTTTTTTTTTACATTTACTTTTATTCATTAATTTTTCATCTTTAAATCTTTCTTATTTCCTTTTTTTTTAACTTACTTTTCTTTATACAAATTTTATTTCTTTTTATTTTAACTTTTATATAATTCTTTCCCTTTAAAAATTTTTTTTTTTTTTTTTTCTTTTTTTTTTTTTTTTCTTTTTTTTTTTTCTTTTTTTTTTTTATAATTTCTCCTTTTTTTTAAAATACTATATCTTTTTCCTTTTTCTTTTTATTACATATACAACCTTAAATCTCTTTATCCTTTAAATAATCTTTATCATTTTTTTCTTTTATTTTTTTTACATTAATTTATTATTATTTTTACTTTAATTCTTATCTTCATATTTATTTTCTTAACTTTTTTTCATTTTCACTTATTTATACACTTTTCTTTTTACCTTTTTCTTTAATATTAAATTTAAACTTCAACCCTTTACTTTTTTCAAGAAAATTTACTTTTTCTTTATATTTAACCATACATTTTCTGTATTATTTTATCTTTATTTTTAAATTTTTATAGTTTAATATTTTACTTTTTTATTATATTTTTCTTTTTATTTACTTAATTATTATATAAATCTTATTTTATTTTATATTTATAGTTTTAAATTATATTCTAAAAAAAAAATTTCTTTCCTTTTTTCTTTTATTAATTTAATATTATTCTAACGTTAAAATAAACTTTAAATTTATATATCTTTTTCACTTTTAATTTTTTCATGTTTTTATCTTTTAATGAAAACTTTAATTCCACGTGAACTTTAACTTTTAATCGTTTTATTTATTTTTTATTATTGTTTGCACTATTTTTTCTTTAATTATAATATATAATTATTCACTCATTTTTATAATTTTTTGTTTTTTCAAACCTTTTAAAAAAATATATATAATATTATTTTAAGTTTATCTTTAATTTCTACTTTTTTTGTTTTTGATTTTTTCTTTTTTTAATGAACTTTTATATTCTTATAACATTTTTTATTTATATTTATTTATTTATTTATTTTTTATTTTATATCTTTTATTTATATATATATATATCTGTTTTATTTATATTTAACTATTAAATTTTATTATTATTGTTATTTTAAACTTTTATTTTTATTATTTATTATTTATATCTTTTTTTTATATAAACTAAATATTTTATTGTTTTCCTTCTCTTTATAATATTATATAATATCCTTTCTTTAATTATTTCATTTTATTTTATCTTTAGTTTTTATTGATTTTTTTCTTTTCTTTTATAATTCACTTTCACTTTCTCAAATTCTTTTTTTTTTTTTTTTTTTTTTTTTATAATTATAAACATATTTTTATTTTCATTATTTTTTTCCCTTTTTATATTTATTATATATGATTTTTATTTCTTATTTTTTATACTCTTTATATTTAGTAAACTTTTGTTTTTTATCATATATATATATATTTTCCTTTTACTCTTTTTATTTTATTTGAATTATTTAGTACATTAATTTTTTTATTTTCTTGCTTTAATATTATTGTAACTTTAACTTTTGCATATTTAATTTCACCTTTATTTTCGCGCGTTTAATTTAACCGTAATCTTTACGCATTAATATAACTTTTGTTTTTATTTATAGAATACTGTTTAATATTATTTAACTTTAATTTTTATATATACTTTTATATATACTTTACTTTTTTACTTTAAAATTAACCTTTATTTCTTGCGCTTGTTTTTTACCCTTTTAACTTTTATTTTTACTTTTTTATTATTTTGCTTTTTTATTATTTTACTTTTTTATTATTTTACTTTTTATTATTTTACTTTTTATTATTTTATTATTATTTTTTTTCTCAAAAAAAAACCCCCCCTATATTTTATTATAATATTGTCTTTTTACTTTTTTTTAATGTTTTAATTATAACTTTATATTTTATATAATATTTATACTTTAAATCTTTAATTCTTTCTTGTTTTTTAACTCTTTACCTTTACTTTTTTATTATTCTATTTTTTTTATTAAATTATTATATGAAATCTTTGATTTTCTTTCTTACTATTTAAACCTTACACTTTCTATTATTATTATTTATATACATTCTTATTTTTATTTTTTATTATTTAACATAAAACTTTCTTTCTAATTTTTTTTCTTTTATCTTTTTTTTTTCAATAATTTAATATCATTTTAATTTTTATTTATATAGACTTTTTTTTTAAACCTTAACCTTTAACTTTTCCCCATTTATATTTTTTTTAACTTTTCAATAGTTTTAATTAGCTATATATATTTCCCCTTTTTTTTTACATATATATTTGAACCTAATATTTATTAACCTTTCTCTTTTTGTTTATTTTTAAACTTTAACTTTAACTTTTAATTTTTATTATTGTGATTTTTTTTTTTTTTTTTTTTTTTTTTTTTTTCTTTTTTTTTTTTCATAAACCTGCCTTTTTTTGATTTATTTTGATTATTATAACTTTAATCTTCACTTATACAATTTACCTTTTACTGTTGTATATTTAATTCATCATTAACCTTTCCTTATTTTCTATAACTTTAAGTTTACTTGATAAAAACCCACTTTAGAACTACCCTTAACCTTTATTTTAAACCTAACCTTTACTTTAAAACTATTTTTCTTTTTCTTTTCCTTTTTTTTAAAAAAAAAAAATTATTAAAACTTATTTTATTATTATTTATATAACGTTTCTTTTTAAATTTTTATTCATTAATATAATATATATTTTTTTATTATAATTATAAACTGAATTTTATCTTTTTTTTTAATCTTTTTAAATAATATTATATACCTTTTTTCGCTTTTATATATATATTAAAACCTTTAAAACCCCCTTTTTAAAAAAAAAGATTATTATATATTTACTATTATTTTAATTGTAATCTTTATATACACTTTTACACCTTAACCTTTGCTTTTATTTTTACTTTTTAACTTTAAATTGTTATATTTTATCTTTCAATTTATTTTTTACTTTTTAATCCCTTTTTACCTTTTTAATCTTCATTTTATATATATATATTTTTTTATATAATATTTATATTATACTCCTTTTTTATTTTTACTTGCTTTTATTTAATAGTAAAATTTACGTTTTTCTTTTTTTCGTTTTTTTACTTAACTTTATTATTAACTTATTAATTTTTTTAATCTTTTCTTTTAACTTTATTTTCTACCTTTAAATCTTTCAATATACATATTTTTTTTTCTTTTCCTATATTTTTTATATTTCATTCTTTTTCTTTTTTATAAAACTTTTCTTTCCTTTCTTTTTAATCTTTTTTCATTCTCTTTTTTAATATATATATAACCCTTTTTTTTTTCTTTTAAATATTATTACTTAATATTCCCTTTTTTTTTTTTTCTTATGTATATATTAAAACGTTTAATAACCTAATCTTCCTTTTTTTGTTACCTTAACATTATTTTCCATTTAATTTAACTTTTATTTAGTTTATATTATTTTCACTTTTACCCCTTTTTTATATTATAAAGTAACTTTATTTATTTTACTTAGATCTTTAACCTGAATTTTTACCTACTTTAAACCATCAGCTTTGTTTTTTAACTGGTACGACTATTTTATACATTTATCCCTACTTTTATCCTTTATTTTAACTGTTTTCATTAACGGGCCGCTTTGTTATTAACGTGTATTACTACTTTATAAATTTAACTTTATCCTTATTTTTCAGCTTCATTATCTCCGACCGCCGCTCCGCTTTTAAACGGGTATTACTACCTTATAAATCTATCTTTAACCTTATCTTTAATTTAAACTGTCTCCGACGGGCCGCTTCGCTTTTAAACGGGTATTACTACCCTATAAATCGTTTTAATACACTTTTTTTTTTTTTCTTTTTTTCTAACAAAAATATCAAACTTTGCTTTCACCTTAACTTAGTATAAATAATACAACTTTAACTTTTTTTTTAATTATTTTAACTTTAACTTTTTAATAATTAATAAAATCTTTACTTTCACTTTTTGATTTTATATAATTAAATTTTGATTTTGATTTTGATTATTTATATAGTATTTTTCTTTTTGTTTTTACACCTTTTATTATATATATAAAACTTATTCTTTGTGTTAAAACAACCGTAAATATTATAATTCATTAATTTTTTCCTTACTTTTCTTTTCCTTTTATATAAAACCTTTAAATAAAATAACGATTAATCTTTTATTATTTTAATATGATTTTAACTGTAACCTTCGTGTAATTTAATTTATCTTTTAATTTAACTTTATAAAAAATTACTTTTCTTTTATTTTTATAAACACCTTTTAATAAGTATTTCATTTTCTTATCTCAATAATGGTTAACATTATCATTTTAAACTGTTTCACATCTTATTTTCTTTTTTTATTTATTTATAATATAATATATTACTTAATTTTTTTTGTACTTTCTATATTATTTTTATAATACTTCGCATTATAAACAATAACTAAACTTGTTAAATTAACGCTTTTTCCGCCATTAATTACAAACTACTGTTTATACTATCCTATAAACCGCTGGTTAATATTTAAACTGCTTTTTATGTCTTTATTTTCTTTATACCTACTTTTTACCGCGTATATCTGCGCATATAAAACATAAACCCGCCCGTGCTGTTTTTTTATATACTTTTTCAGCCGATTCGCTTTCGGCCTCGCCTTTGCTCTCGGTTTTTTTTTTTTTTTCAGCTCTGTCACTATTATTACAGCTTACTTATCCTGCTTAACCCCTTCCGTTTTTATTACTTACTTTTTGTCGTCGACTGTTATAACTGCTGACTTTAAACACCGGTTACATCGCTTGCCTTGCACTTCGTTCTAATTTAAACCTATACTACCGTTTATAAATATTCTTAACCGGACCCGGCAGTAGTTTTACCGTTTATATAAATCACGCTGTTATTTATTAACTTAATTTCTTTATATTAGTATTTAGCTTTATATATTATACCGGCCTGCTATTTATTATTCTTACTAATTCTTACTAATTTTTCTTTTACCGGCCTTTTTGTTTTATTTATTAAATAAAGTTTATTAAACCGTATAGTACTTTTATATATAATACCGTTACGATCTTTTACATATTAACCTTTATATTTAACTTAATTATTATTATTATTATTATTATTATTATTATTATTATTATTATTATTATTATTATTATTATTATTATTATTATTATTATTATTATTATTATTATTATTATTATTATTATTATTATTATTATTATTATTTCCATTATTATTATTATTATTATTATTTCCATTATTCTTTTAATTATTTTTATTATACTAGTTGTTTTATTAGCCCGAAGCTTAATAAATTAGCTACGGCCTTTAATTAAACCTATTACTAGCCCGTAAACCGTATATCGTATTAAGTCTTTTTTCGTCGCGATGTAACTAGTATATATATAAATAGATAGATATAAAATTGAAAATAAACGCTTTTAATATTCTCGATTTTATGTCATGAAGCTTTAATGTTTTTTTATATTAAAACTTATAAACCAGCCCGACGTGTTATAAAATATTAGCTTTAATAAATTAATAATATATAACTCTTTAATTAAAGCTAGCTTAAAATAATTAACATAATAGCTACTCGTTTTATACTATACTGTTGCCGGTTTTTGTTTTTAATAAAAACTCGTTTTTTTTTACGCATTTAATATTTTAAACCAGCTGTTTATTATACGTTTATTATCGTAACCGTATTTGTTAGTATCGTTTATTTTATTTCTTTTCCTTTTTTTTTTTTACTTTAAACTAGTTGTTTACTAGTTAGGTTTAAAAAAACCGCCAGTATTTTACCTTTATTCGCTATAGCAACTTTAGTACTATTTATTTTATTAATGTTTGCTTTTGCTTATGTAAATTTACTTAACTATATATTATTTAACGATATTTTTTTATATGTTTTAAATATATCGGCTTATAAAGAAATACTACTAGTACGTAAACTTATTTATTTCTAGCGTTAATAGTAACAAGTAAGCTACATATTTACTGGTTTATAAAGCAAAAACCGATAAACTATGTTTAATTTGAAAAAAACCCCGGTATTTACTATATTATTAACGTAATTATATAACGTTTAATAATCGTTTTTTAATACTTAACCAATAGTTTTTAAATAAGTTTTCTACTTTATTTATTATATATATAAACCGGCATTTTTTATAAATAATCGTATTATATATTAAGATAAATATATAAATAGCTTAATTTTAATAATAATTAAAGAACTAAAAATATTAAATTAAATTAAATCTAAATAGTGATATATTAATATGCATTTTTTTTTTTAGATAATTTTACATTAATTAAAAAGCATTTACTTTTTTTATTTATTTTTTAACTTTAGCTAAGATCTGATAACAAACCATTAATTTAACCTTACTGTAACTTTAACTATATAAAAACCGAACTTGTTTATTAGTATATAAGATTATTTATTAAAAAGTTAAGCAGGCGGTCTCGTTAATAACTGTACTTATTACATTTTAGCTAGCAAGCTAGCTATACTTTTTACAATATATATACAATATATATACAATATAGACACAAAGCTCCGTCTTTAAGAGCCTATCCTAACTCGCCCAGCGCAGAAGCTGCGACACAGTTGGCCTGGATACACTTGTTCCCCTGCAGCGACGCCGTCTCGCCCAGCCAAAGCATATACGCAAGCTCGGTCTGAAAACGCCGCTGGAAGTGCTTCTGGAGCCAATCCCGGCCCCCCGGCCGTTGGTAGACCCCGTAGCAGAGCGGCATCACCAGGTCAGGGAACCGGCACACCGTGTCGGCGTGCTCGGGATCCGCCGCGCGGCACAAGCCCTGCGGCTGGTAGCAGCGCCAGCAGGCCACATACCGCGTAATCCAGTGCTTGCCTTCCTTCTTCCGGGCCTGGTATGCTGCGTTTTTCGCACGGATCCAGTCGAACCGCCGGGGGCAGGTGTCTGGCGCGTGGGTAAACGGGCGGCCGAGCAGGCGACGGTAGAGACAGCTCCCCAGCATGATCTCGAGGTCATGTTCGTAGCTCTCGAGCACCCGATCTCGGACATGGTCTTGCCGTAATACCTCGTCCGGCCCGGTAAACGCGATGCTGCCGCGGCGAGCAGGGAGCTCGAACTGCAAGCCGGGAGCCCGGCCTTCCGTATGCGGCTCTCGACAGACCTGGCATACTTCCTCGCCCGGCATGCACCACCGCCAGTCGCGTTGAGCGTCGAGGAACTGGCTGAGGACGCCGCGCGAACAGTATTGCTGTGTGAGGTAGAGCTGCATGGCCTTCCGATCGGAGGATACGTGTTCGTCCAGCTGGGGCTCCCACCCGGCCCGGAGGAGAACGGTCGAATAGGCTTTCTGGCCGTCCCGCCCAGCCCGCCCCGACTCCTGGGAGAAATCGGTGAGCCGGTCGGGCCCGTCGACGTGGATCACCCAGCGGATGAAGGGATAGTCAAAACCGACCCCGAGCGCGGAGGTGGCCGCCATCACCGGCTGGTCCTGGAGCCCAAGCCATCCGGCGATGATGGCGGCCTTCTCCTCCTCGGTCCCCGACCGCGACGTGTACGTAGGACAGCCGAGAAGGCCGGCAAGCTGGGCTACCTCCTCCCGGGTCCGGCAGTAGACGATGATCTTGTCCCGCGAGTGGTCGAAGATCTCCTTCCTAGGCCAGTATGCCTGGACCCAGGCCGCCGCCCTCTCGACGAGCGGGCCGGGCCCGGTCTCCAAGCTCACCGTATACTTGGTGTTCCGCCGGTTGGTCGATTCGCGGATGATCCGAGGCCGGACGAGCATGTTGTGCTCGATAAACTCTTCTGCCATGGCCGGAGGCAGGGTCGCGGTAAGCCAGACGGTCTGCGTCCTGACCTGCCGCACATACCAGCCCAGCTGGGCCATACATGACCGGTAGTCGCTGGCCGTGATCGTGAGATGAGCCTCGTCGATGATGATCCGGTCGAGCTTCTGCCTACCGACCAGGACATGGCAGTATTCGAGAAAGCCCTGCGTGCACGCGGCTTCGGCCGACACGATGACGAGCGGCGCCGAGCGCGTACAGTCCACAGACCAGATCAGGGGCCGGATGCCCACGTCGTGGAAGCGTCTCAGCATATCGCCCCGGAGGGCCACCGTCGGCAGGATGAGGAGCGTGGTCCCGGCGTCCGCAACGGCGGCCCCGACCATGATGACCAACGTCTTCCCAGAGCCGGTTCCAATCACCAGAACCACCTGCTCGGCCGGCTGAGGCCCCAGGATGGCCAGAACTCCATTCCGCTGGCCCGGGACCCGGAATTGTAAGTCGGGGGTATTATACAGCCGCCGAGCCACGGCCAGGAGGTCCGCCTCCGTATACGGACCACGCCTACGCATCCGGCCCCGCTTAGAAGCATCGAGCATACGTAGGGAGAGCGTCTCGGAAGCAGCCCGCGGCCGCTTTCCCTGCAGGAGATGGTCGATCCGGAAGAACGTGCGCCAGCTCTCGCAGGCGCGGTAACTCCGGTGCAAGAGAGTATTTATAGTGAGCGTCGTAGTTCCCGCATACGCGTGGTTGAAGGTATGGAAGGAATGGTTGCTCAGCTCGGCGAGAACGACTAGGTCGAGCTCATCTTCGATGTCCTCTGCCGCGCCGTCTTCGAGATCGAAGTTGGCCCGCTCCTTTACGGAGAACTTCTCCTTCGTGATCGAGGCGGCGAACTGCCGCCAGTTGGACGTATGCAAGCTCGGCACCTTGGCGCGCGCACACGCCTTCCGCAGGCCGGCCGAGAGCGCCCCATCCGCCCACACGGTCCCATCCAGCTTGGCCCAGAGGTAGGGAGAGAGGAGAGCCCCGGGCGCCTGCTGGCGCAGGAACAGCTGCCGCAGCGGCAGGACGTATGCCATATACGTCAGCAGGAGGTCTCCGACCGCCTTCGGTAGGAACCGGATGTTCTCCTTGTACGCGCCCGACTGCTGCTGGCCCTTGTGGTACTGCGTATGGAGCACCACGAGCTTCTGCCAGAGCAGGAAGTGGCGCTGCCGGGCCGTGTTCTGCCACATGGCGGAGAGCAGCTCGGGCTCTCGCAGCGGCGGGGCGGCCAGGTGGACGAGCACGAGTGCGCGTTTAAGAAACTCCTGGGCGTGCGCCTCATAGATGGCCATGGCCCGAGGACCTAAGGCCGTGCTCCCATCCTCACCCGTGGTCAAGAACATCGCCCGGAGCTCGGCGTTCCCCTGGATCCGCCGGAGGAGGGCGAGCTCGGCACCCTCGAGGAACTGCGCATTGCTGGGATGGGAGAGCCAGGAGCCGCCGAAATCGTCCAGGTCCAGATCGTCCTTCAGCCGCCATGATTCCATCGGCGTCAAGTCCTTTGCTTGGAACAGGAGCTCGTCGTAGAGCAGGGCGTAGGCTTGCTGATATTCAGATACTACCAGGTCCGAGATCTGCGACATCCGTAATTCCACCCCGCGGTATTCCACTGTCTGCCCGTCCAAGAACCACCGCGCCTGGTGTTTTGTAATCGCGGCCTTGCCAACCCTGAACAAGTACAGCCGCCACTGCAGAATATGTCCGAATGGCGTCTCCGCTAGCTGCTGGAAGAACTTCTTACAGATCTTCGTAAGGAAGATCGGGATCCGGTCCTCGTCGTCCTGCTCGTGGAAGCAGGCATAGTCGAAGAGGACCAGTTGGGCGGTCCACGTCAGGGCCGACAGGCGGCTGTTGAAATTCCCGGGCTCCTCCCACAGCCCGCGGCCCTTCCCACGGACCTTCCGGCTCAGCATGGCGCAGAAACTCAAGACGGGGGATCTGAACGGCACGCTACCGACAGTATGGCAGATCAAGGCCAGGTAGAGCCGCCGGACGGCACGCTTGAGAGCGAGCGCGGCCTTTCCCTTCTCCTCGATAGCCAAGGCTGCCACGATCTCATCCATAGCTTGGATCTGTGGCGTAGTTGGCTCGATCACGTCTCTGGGCAGCACCTGGTCCGGCCGAGCCCGCGTGAAATGGCCGTCTGCACAATGTACGACGCGGTAGTAGTACGCTAACAGCTGCTTCAGGGTGGTAAAGTAGGTGACCAGGGTGGACGCGTTCTTGAAATACCGAAATCCGTCTGCCCTGCCGGAAGCCCCGGCATAGAATTCGTTCAGGATGTTAGCCCGCTGCCGGGTCATTTTCCGCTCGGGCGAGGTGTCGCTACACAGCTTGTACGCGTCTCGCAAGACAGCCTCGGCGGCCACTAAGATGCGGACGAGATCCGGATCCTGAGCGTCCTCACTTCCGGCATCGAGCTCTCGCTTCGGGAGCAGCTTGTACGAGCTCCAGATCTCCTCATCCCTCAGGTCACCTATGTGGAAGGGGAATCTGGTAACGTCGTGGAGCCACGGCACCCGCTCGGCCCTCGAGTCTCCGATGGCATGGACGGTGCTCGCCTGCCCCTCGCGATCAACCCGCACGCCCTCATAGTCCTGCTCCAGCTGGGCGAATAAGTCCTTCTCGGGCCCTGTCAATCCCTCGACGCTATGACGCGTGCCTAGGCTCCGGGCCTTGCATTCCCTCACTACGAAATAGTCGATCCTCCCGGGGCTGGTGAAGTAGGTCTGTAGCGTGCACTCGTCCCACAACGGGCTCTTCTTATGTTCGGCGGCCTTGCGGCCATGCTGGGAAGCTACGTGCTCCTTTATCTTTCGGCCGTGGCGGGTGCAGTAGCCACAACCCGTCTCCCGGCAGCGGAACCCGCGGTAGCTGGCAAGGTGCTCGATCGGCTCGCACTCGTCTTCCGGTCGGGGCTTGCCCGCTCGGAGCTCGTCTGCCGTCTTCAGGTCGTAGCTGCTCAAGAGCTGGACCGTACTCTTGAGGACGTCTCCGAGGAGGCGATGGGGTTCCGCTCGTAGGTGTCGCTCCTGGCTAGGCCGTCCTGGGATGATGCAAGACCGACAAAGGTGGCATACGACAATCCGATGGACTGGATCATACGAAAAACCATACGAAAACATGAAGAAAAAAAGAAATACCTACTTGCCCGCCTACCCGCCTACCTACATTGATTGATTGATTGATTGATTGATTGATTTTATCTATTCCGTCTCCCTTTGGTAGGCCGAGGAGGAAAAGAAAGAAAGGGAGGGAGAAGAAAAAAAAAAAAAAAAAAAAACAGTGCACTCTTACCGTAATGCACTCTTACCGGATGTGGCACCGGCAGGGGTGCCGCGGACCAATCACCGCCGCGCGGTTTTGCACTCTCACCAAAAGAGCGGCCTCGCATAAGAGGTAGTACTTAATAAAAAAGATAATATTAAGTAAAATCTAATAAAAATTAACTATAATTAAAACAAAAATAATAAAGTAAATATTTATAGCGTTTTTATAAGTTTAAAATTAATAAAAATAAAAACTTTTAACTTAAATATTTTAACTAAATATTAAATAAATTAAATCTAATATTATAACTTATTTTATTGTTTAATACTAAAACTAAGCTTTTAAAAAATATAAAAAAATAAATAATTCTATTAATTTACTTTATACTTTAAAATAAACCCTTTATTTTATAAAAACAATATTATAAAAATTAAAGTATCTAAAATTAAAAGTACACGTTTTTATTAAAATACTTTTTTTAATCTTTTTTATAATTAATATTATAGTTATTTACGATATAATATTAATATATTTTATAAAAGTATATTTTAAGTTTTATTATATATAAAAAAAATTACGTAAATAAAATCATTAAGTATTTTAAGCAGTATATAAGCTTATATTAATTAGCTAATAGTAATATTAGCACGCTTTTATATATAATTAAGCTAAATAAATTATAAGCTTATATAAAATCGTTAAAAACAATTATTGCTTTTTTTACTAAATATTATATTAAAAACTGCTTATACTAATAAAGCTTAAAAAAATTTATTTAAAAGTTACAGTTATATAAAACTACCTTTAATTACTATAATATTATCTAGCTTAATTTTATTAATAATTTTGTATATATATTATTTTAACTTAATTAAATAAAAAAAATCGTTTATATTGTTAAATCAGCTTTATAATTAATCGATTATATCTAGTATATTTTTTTTATAGCTTTTATGTTTTTTTTTTTAATAGATTGCTTTTTTTTCAACGGTTTATTCAAATCTACGTTTAAAAATAAGTTATTATATTTCTGTTTTTAAAACAGCTAAATATTATAAAAATAAAAAATAGTATGTAAATTTTAAACAGTAAGCTTTAATAAAATAGTTATTAATTAAATAAAAACTAAAAAAAATAAGTTCGATAAAACAGGGTCTTAAAAAGTAAGTTCAGCTTAAATAAGTAATAAATCTATAAGTTAAAATAAAGTTAAGTTTTTTAAAGTAAAAGCTAACTAAATAAGTTTTAACTAAATAAATTAAAACTAAATAAGCTTTAATTAAATAAGTTAAAACTAAATAGGTTAAAACTAAGTTAATTAAAACTAAATAAGCTTTAACTAAGTAAATTACGACTAAATAAATTACAACTAAATAAATTAAAACTAAGTTAGTTAAAACTAAATAAGCTTTAACTAAGTAGATTACAACTAAATAAATTATAACTAAGTTAATTAAAACTAAGTAGATTATAATAAAATAAGATTTATTAATATATAATAAATCGAACAAAGCGTAAAAAGCGAAAAAAGTAAAAAAATGCGATATTAGTACTATAATTATTAATTAAACAATAAAAGAAAATAAATAAATATAAATACTAACTTAATAATACGGTTAAATAGCTTATTAAAATCTAAATTACTTGATTTTTTTAAGCAGCTTATAAAATAGTTCAAATAATAAAACAATAAAACGTAGCTTTTTAAGGATTTTTATTTATCGATAATAATACTATTACAAACTACTGTTTTAGTTTGTTTACAATAGCTTTTTTTTTAACGTGTTATTTAAAAGCCTTGTATAAAAAAGAAAGTTTAGAAAACATTTTCTAAAAAATAAGGTAAAAAGTGAAAAAATTAAAAAAAAACAATAAGAAAATTAAAAAAAAAAGGAAGATTTTTATTTTTCAAAAATTAAAAAGAAATTAAAAAGAAAGATATTATAGTTAAAAATTTACTAGTAATAAATAACGATATAAAATTAAAGTAGTAAGTATACAGTAAGTTTTATTATTATAAAAGCTATAATAAATGCACTAACTATGCTGTAAATATTATAACTATAGAAGTTATAATAAATGCACTAATTATATAACAGATATTATAGCTATAAAAAATATAGCAAATATACTGATTACGCTATAAATATTATAGCTACAGGGGTTACAATAAATACACTAACTATATAACAAGTATTATAGCTATAAAAAATGTAATAAATATACTAACTACGCTATAAATACTATAACTACAAAGGCTATAGTAAATATATTAATTATACTATAAATACTATATTTATAAAAGCTGTAATAAATATACTAACTTTATTATATATGCTATATTTATAAAAACTATAGTAAATATATTAATTTTGCTATAAAAGTTATAGTTATAAGAACTATAGTAAATATATTAATAACGTTATAAATTATAGGATTATAAAGCTTATAATAAATATATTATTTATATTTTAAATTTTATAATTAAAAAAGTTATAATAAATATTATAAAAGTTAAAACTTTATAAAATATAGGTTTAATATATTTAATACATTTAAATATATAATAATATATTAGTAAATATTAAGCAGTAAAAAAATAAGTATAAATATAAAATACGTTAAAAATAAAATATTACTAAATATTTTATACTTTATAAAAAAAAGAAAGAATAAAAGGATATAATTTTTAAAAAAAGTTTAAATTTAACTTTAAAAAAAGAACCTATTAAATTAGAAAACTTAAAAAAAAAGCATTATTTAAATTAATATTAAAAGTATAAAAAAAAAAAAAAAAGTTTTTATATAAACTATTGTTACTATAGAAATTATTTAAAAAAAAAAAAGAAAAATAGGATTTTATTACTAAATATACTACAGATATAATGTTTTTAATAAAGAAAAAAAAAGAGAAAATTGTTATTAAATAGAAAATAAGCGGTTTTGTAGCAAAAATGCAATAAAGGAAAAAAAAAGAAAAAAAACAAAAAACGAAGAAAAAAATAAAAGAAAAAAACGAAAAAAACGAAAATAAATTCTAGAGTATAGAAGAAAAAAGGTGGATTGTTTTCTACTATAATAACGCTATTACTAGTGCGAAGAAATCTTAAAGGTTGCTAAAATAGCCAAGATCGTGAACCCCAGGATCCTAAGATCGAAAAATACAAGATTTTACGCTAAAAGCAGAGCTACTATACTAGTTTTTAAGCTAATCTTTAAAACAAAAATAAAATAAAAATAAAATACATGTATTTTATATTTTAAAATAAAAAGAAATAAATAGTATAGTTTAATTAATAAGTACAGAACATACTGTTTTTTTATAGTTTAAACAGTAGAAAATAACGTAGTTTAATTAACAAGTACAAAATAATATAGTTTAATTAATAAGTATAGAACGTACTGTTTTTTTATAGTTTAAACAGTAAAAAATAACGTAATTTAGTTAACAAGTACAGAACATACTGTTTTTTTATAGTTTAAATAATAAAGAATAATATAGTTTAGTTAACAAGTATAAAACGTACTATTTTTTTATAGTTTAAACAGTAAAAAATAACGTAGCCTAGTTAATAAATACAGAACGTACTGTTTTTTTATAGTTTAAACAATAAAGAATAATATAACTTAGTTAATAAGTACAGAATATACTGTTCTTTTATAATTTAAACAGTAAAAAATAACGTAGCTTAATTAACAAGTATAAAACGTACTGTTTTTTTATAGTTTAAACAGTAGAAAATAACGTAACTTAATTAATAAGTACAGAACGTACTATTTTTTTATAGTTTAAACAGTAAAAAATAACGTAATTTAGTTAATAAGTACAGAACATACTGTTTTTTTATAGTTTAAACAGTAAAGAATAACGTAGCTTAATTAAAAAATACAGAACATACTGTTCTTTTATAGTTTAAATAGTAGAAAATAACGTAATTTAGTTAACAAGTACAGAACATACTATTTTTTTATAGTTTAAACAGTAAAAAATAACGTAGTTTAATTAACAAGTACAAAATATACTGTTTTTTTATAGTTTAAACAATAAAAAATAACGTAGCTTAATTAACAAGTATAAAATATACTATTTTTTTATAGTTTAAACAGTAAAAACTAACTAATCAAATAAAATAGTATAAAATAAACAACACTTTAACAGTTACTCTTTTGCTTTTGCTTCCTTTTTACTTTAAACTACTATAACATAAATTAACCGTTAAATCAGCAACGTTTTCCCGCCCGTAATAATTAAAACACTATACTGCCGTTTATAAAAATACGTCCGCTCTTGCTCCCTTTTTACCTTAAAAAAAAAGTATAAAAAAAACCAGCTTAAAAAAGGCAGAAAATCGTGGAAAAAATAACTAATTAAATAAAATAGTATAAAATAAACGTGCGCTACGATCTATAAAATTAGCTAATTAAATAAAATAATATAAAATAAACAATACTTTACTTTTTACTTCTCCGCTCTTACCTCTTTTTTTTAAAAAGATTTATAACGGAAACTTTAATTAAAAAATCGAAAAAAGCAGCATTATTAAAATACGCTAAGTTAACAAGATTTAAAATAAAGCTATTTATACAGATTTAACTATAAAATCTAAAATAAAGCTATTTATACAGATTTAGCTACAAAATCTAAAATAAAGCTATTTATACAGATTTAGCTACAAGATCTAAAATAAGGCTATTTATATAGATTTAACTATAAGATCTAAAATAAGGCTATTTATACAAATTTAGCTATAAGATTTAAAATAGAGCTATTTATATAAATTTAGCTATAACATTTAAAATAAGGCTATTTATACAGATTTAGCTATAAAATTTAAAATAAAGCTATTTATACAAATATAGCTATAAAATCTAAAATAAAACTATTTATATAAATATAACTATAAAATCTAAAATAAAGCTATTTATATAAATATAATTAAAAAAAGCAAGCAAAAAAAATAGCAAATAAAATAGAATAGTATAAAATAAACACTAATTATTCTATTACTACGTTTTTTCTACCGCATAAAAGTTATATAATAAGCTATTTCCGTTTTAAAATCCTTTCTAAACAAAATTTAAATATTAATAAACAAATTTATTAAGTTCACAACTTCTAAAGTTAATCTCCTCTTAAAACTTTTAAAGCAAGTAAAACCAGCAATATTATACATAATAATATTTCTATATATACGTATAACTCACGTAAAGTTCTAAAAAAAAATAATAGTAAGTAATTAAGTAAAAAAACAAATATAAAATAAACAATAAATATATAATTACTATACTTCTCTTAATCCTGCTTTTTTTTTTACTTTAAAAAAAATATAATCAAGAACTAATTAACTAGTATAAATAAATAAAAATAGTCCATAATTCTACTTTTTCTATATAAACAACTAAGTAATATTTTATTAAAAGCATGTTTATTTAATATAAATAAACTAAAACTAATAAAATAAAAAATTTACTTTTTTTTTTAAATAAAAAAAAACTAATAAAATAAAATATTTATTTACTTTTTAAAAACAAATATAATAAAACAAAACGTTCTTATTACGTGTTAACTACTACTAAAAAAATAAGTAGTAGAAATAAATAAATTAATTATTATAGTAATAAATTTTATTGTTTATTTTTTTATTTATTTATTTTTTTTATTCTATTTTATAGTAAAAATAAATTAAAAATAGTGTTTTTTTAAAAAACCCTCGATTTCTAAAATAAAACTAATAAAATAAAGGATTTACTTTTTTTTTTAAATAAGAAAGAACTAATAAAATAAAAGATTTACTTCTTTTTTTAAGTAGAAAAAAACTAATAAAATAAAGTATTTATCTATTTTTTAAAAACAAATACAATAAAATAAAACGTTCTTACTACGTGCTAACTACTACTAAAAAAATAAGTAATAAAAATAAATAAATTAATTACTGTAGTAATAAATTTTATTGTTTATTTTTTTGTTTATTTATTTTTTTTATTTTATTCTGTAGTAGAAATAAATCAAAAGTAGTGCTTTTTTAAAAAACTCTCGATTTCTAAAGTAAAACTAATAAAATAAAAGATTTGCTTTTTTTTTTAAGTACGAAAAACCCAATAAAATAAAATAAGGCCTTTTCTACTTAAAAACAGTACGAAAAAAAGAGGTGGGAGCATACGAAATTGCTTTATTCTTTCCTTCCCTGGAAACTACAGCGAAACCATAGCCCTCCAACACCTGTTAGATTCATCTGATGAAAACGATGACGACTAATTATAATGCGTTTTCACATAAGGTCGAGGTACTTGATACTAACACCGCGCTGACAAAACACATCCAAGTCAACCTGGAGAAAAGCAGTTGGGTATTCCTGCAAATCAGCGCGAAAATCAGTCAGATTTATAGGCAATTCCTTCAGTCGCGGGTCCTCGACGAAAGTCTCTCCGGTCTGGTGGTTCAGATAATGAGTAAACCACTGTTCTGAAGCCTCGTCCAATATGTTAGCTACCCGAGTGTTCTTCGGCAGAGGTCCGAGGAGGGCTTCGCCCATCGAAAGCCCTTCCACAAAACACTCACCAACTACTAGGTATCCTCCGGTAGCAAGCGATCTTAGCAACATGGGCGCGTCGCACCCTAGAAGAACGCAGACTTCGTCCCCTGCCTGGGCTGCCGGCGGAGCAATGCCAACGTATCCGCCGGTGCACTTGACGAACCTTTTGTTGCTAATCAGTGTACGCGCCTGGATAAGAAATTCTCGACCGGGACTCGCCAGCTGAAAATTATCCTCGTTATATCCCGTGCCAGATAATATTTGCTCCACAGTTTGTGTCCCCCCAACTAAGCGTGCGCCTGTGTACGAGGCCGGCTTTACGTTATCCTCAAGTCCGTCACAGACTAGAGTTCTAGCAAAGGCTTCCACGACATTGATTCCCGTGGTATATTCCTCGTCGATTCCTACTTTAGGGAGCAGCTTTCCGAGTTCTTCGTAGATCTCTCGCCATGAGGTTGCCTCTTGAAGGTCTGGAATCGTTTGGGACTCGTCGATGATGGTCGCAGCCACACCCGCAACTCTAAAGACCCCATTTCCCAGAAACTCATATTTTGCATCAATGGTCGAAGATGCAAGCACCGGGATATTTCTCAGGGATACTGTGGTCTCTCTCCACCACGTAGGAATCCAGCTCGGAGTGGGATCTCCGGATGCCAGTTCACAGTCGCGAAGGATGTTGAGACGGTCGATGAGAGATATCATCTGTCGCGCAACGTCTTGGTAGACTTGTATCCATGGCTTAGTATAATCCGGCGGAGAACATAGTCTTCTCTCAGCTTCGCTTAGCAAGGATTGGAGACCGTAGACTCTGTCACGCAAATCTCGACATTGGCAATTGCCAAAAAGGTCTCGAAACTCTCTTACCGAGAGAGGTAAAGATTGAAATATTAAACCCTTGAGCTGCCCAATTCTGTCTAGGCATTGGTTACCTAGGTCTGAGTCGGACGTGATCTTGAAGTGCATGCAGCGAAGAGCGAGGTGGAAATCAGTCCAGAGAACTTCGCATGGTCCGCATTTAATGACCGCTGAAGAATTTGCTAAGAATATCTCCTGTCGGATCCATAGCCTATCAAACCATGGCCGGCAGATCAGGTGATAGACTGAGCTCAGGTCCTGTTCAGTGAAAGGCAGCTCAACATAATGATCAGCTATGTTGGGATCGGAACAAGTCTCTGAAGGTAGCAGCTGCTGTGCCTTGTCTAATGTGACCTGGGATCCCAGGTAACGCATCCGACTCATCGCATTACTGCTCTCATTTTCCTCCGGCCCTAGCCAAGCGACAACCCGAGTGGCTAATCGATAGATATCTCCCATCCTCTCCACCTGGTGACCCTTCTCAATATCGTTAGATTGGTCGATGCAAATCGCATCAACCCACAAGTCCCGCGGACGGTCAACGAACCGCAGGGCTCGTAGAGCGGTGCCTAAATTCCGCGTCACATCAAGCGTCGCGTTTCCATCGTCACCCGCCTGGATAGTCTGGCTATCATCCTCCGAGCCCCATACGTAAGAAAGTGCCTCGTAAAGAGGCGGGTCCTCGGTGAAGAACGACTTGTTCTCTAATCTGATGACGAGATCATCCTCAACTTTTCCTGCGGCAATGGTAGCGACTCTGATATAGTCATTGTTAGGTAAGCGATTGTATTGATACTGAACCATAGCTCGGCTTAGAGAGGGAGGGATACAGCGAAGAGAGAGGATAGCGCTGACGCTCGGAGCTTGTGCAGCAGAATTTGTAGTGATGCATGGAAATGGGGTAACCCAGCTGACTGACTATGCGTTCGAGGCTTTCGTCGGATAAGTGAGAAAAATAACTAAACGGTAAGAACTCACCTTTTGTATTAATTTCGCCAAACAGGCCTCTTATAACTTGTAATCGTTGCTATTGGACCTCCTTAATCACTGCTACCGAACGTGCATAGTCTTGGACCATCGCACCACCGGGCGCGGGTGTTAGTGGAGGAAATGGGCATTCCGGTCAGCTCTTGGCGCGATGGGACCACTATCGGCGCGCCTTGAATGGCTGTTTCTGGGCAAAGATCACTGAAAACACTAACTTCGGCAAATGCTCACCACTTACAAAGTAGTCAGCGGATGGGGGCTAGAGTATGGTGGTCCATATCTAAAACTGTGTCGGAATTAAATTTGGTAGTTATCGATACGCTATCGCCCACGGATATTTACCACCTATATCGTCGTAATTTTAAAATTCTCCTCCGTTCTTCCTCATCGTATAATCTCACACATGAACTAAAACCGGACACTACGTCACAGTTTTCATCAGCTTAATAAAAAGGTCTGAATTGCTGAATTTAATGTAATTTTGCTTTAATTATCTGTAAATTTATACATTTACTTTATATTAAATCTTTATATTTACCTTTAAATATAAACAACTGTGTATTATAAAATACAACTATGTTAATTAATACAGCACAGCCTGTTTAAATATAAATATATAAACTCTTATAATTATAGATTTATTATAATTAAGTACATGTTATAATAATTCTAGGTTTTTAGTTTATATAGTTTATAATATTTAATTAATATTAAGCTTAAACTTATAACGCATTTTTTATTATAAGTGTATATAGTTTAAATATATAAATTTCTTTAAAATATATAACTTTTTAATATTTATTAAAAGCTAATAAATAAAAATACTTGAGTTAAATAAAAATTATACTATTTATTTATTTTATATACATTATAATATATTAAAAACTGTTTAAAAACTGCTTAATTAATTTTTTATATTAAACTTTTACATAATATATACCTTTAAATATTATTTAATATTAAACTAAAAAATACTTATTAATATTAAAGTTTAAGGTTATATATTTAGTAAAAACATTGCTTTAATGCTACTTTGTTTTATCATTATTCTGTAGATAGCAGAAGTTGTGGCAATAACATTTGCCCGCTAAACTTCAGCATTTCTTTGTTAGTAAGGGTGTTGTGGGTCACTCCAAAGTCACTATCTCTGTGCTGCTGAAATGACATTCAAAGGGATACCAGAACAAATTATGCAAATATACGTATATTTTCCCCCGTCGTTTTATATGCTCAGCAATATGCTATTCCACCATTCAATGCACTGCTGCTTAGCCCATTCGAACAAAATGCCCAAGGATTTATAGAGTCGATAACAATTCGTTAATGTTTGTGTAGAGCCTAACTGGATAGGGCCATAGATGACCTACATGCATGAAACATGAGCACTGTTCGATTACGCAGATATATACAAAGACGCGCATACAAGAAGGGATAGAGGGAAGTCAGAGATATAGGGGTAGTAAACGTACCGCACAACCTCTTTCACAAACCATAAAATCAACCTCCCAAGCATGGCCCACAACCGTTAATAAGGGTAAGATGAAACTCTGATCGCTCTTCGTAGAAGAAGTGGCGGCCAGAAAGGTCGTCACATCCTGTTGTAAGCGCAGCACACATCTCCCGAACCCGGCGAGCTGGGTGTTGGCCTTCACGACACCGGCTGTGAGGCGCTTAGTCTCGACAGCAACGGCGAGGGGACGGTCAATATCGATATCAACAAGTGGGTTCATCTGGCCTAGTTCAGCCCCCGTGGCTTCTTGTCGTTGCTGGATGTATATGAAGATACGACGGTAGAGGTCCGAGTCTGGATCTGGTGCGACTAGGACACCGTAGTCGATGCGGTTATCTTGGAATTCTGGATTCGTCCAGCGGGTTGACACGCTTGCTTGGGTACTGAGGGAGTGAAATATTTAGTCACATGTACACTTTTGCCTATCGCTTAGTAGATGAGGTGGGTAAATGATGATATAACATGTTTGTACTGGGAATGTGCGTACAGATTTCGACAAGCCAACCCCTTAAGTCTTCTTGTGACGAGCCTTAGCATGGGAGAGTGTACAGTCTCGTTCCATTCGACCTCGTGAAAGACGCGGGCCCGAGTCGTGCATTCTCGCGTGTTGTCCCGTATCTCCACCAGGCGCTCCAGCTCTCTATCCAAGTTTCTTGTGTCTTGGTGGTGCTCGTTATTTTCCGCCTCGTCACTCTCGTCGTCCATTCTACTGTCAAACATGTAATCCCTAATAGGCTCGCCTGGAGACTGGTACGTCTGGATGATGGATTTGAGGCGCGCAGGGAGGATGCGCTGCTTGCTTTCGAGATCCTCTAGCTGTTCGGCAAGGACTTGGATACGAGGTGGCGCGTTAGACACAGACCGATAGTGTATTGGCAGGTCGCGGGCGAAGCGCATCGCAAGGTCCTGCTTGATCGGCGACGACCTTGAAGACCTCGACGAGCGCGATGACCGCGTTGATTGGGAAGAGGCTTGAGAGATATGGTCGCGGGAAGAATCTCTCGACAAGGTATTATGGTCGGATGAAGGGTCCTTGATCGACAGCGAGGGTCGTGGAGTGGCCTCGTTTCCATCTTCGTTGTTGTCGTCCTCTGCTAGTCTCCGACGTTTGGTGGGGCTTGGTGTTCGAGGCATCGTGCAAGACTCCGCCGCGATCGTCGCAGATAACCGGAATGGAGGATGGCAGTCAGGCAATTCGGATAGCCAGTTTTGGATGCGAGGGTTGTGCATCTCATACATTCGTTCCTAGATAGACGGTTTGTCACGGCCCTAGGCAATAGTAATAGGCAAATTGGGTACGAGGGTCAACGAATAGGTGTAGTTGAGAAGATGTTGATTTATTTCTACATGGTCGATTGATTATGTGGTTGTTAGGCCAACAATAATCATTAATGGCGGGGTGCTGTTAATCGAGGAGGCAAATAGAGTATCCAAGGAGTTAGTGGGACTTTTTGGACCGAGTCTACCTACCAGGCATGCGAGCGAAAAAAGAATTAAGACACCTAGTCCTAAATTGTGCACCTCTAATATTACTAACGTTAATTAACAGAATTTTACCACCAACAATTAAATTGGAAAAATATATAAAAAATAAATAAATAAACAAAGTTTTTTTATTTTTTACACTATTTATGATTATGTTATGCTTTATTGAAACTAAAGAACTACATAGCCCTTGTTACGAGTGCCTCATTTATTTTTTTGCTCGCCTGCCAGGTCTCCGGGTCTATTGGTAGGCTACAATTCGATCCTCCTCCCAAACCTCGCCACCTCCTTCGCCCCCTTCGTTGCAATATGTCTATCTTTCAACTGCACATACGATGGCAGCACCAGCGACTGCCCTGCCGTCGTGAGTAAGATATTAAATACTGTCCCCGCCTGTCGCTGTCGTGCAAGCAAGACATCTAAAACTTGCCGACACTCCTTCCCTCCACCCCCCCACTCGAGATCATTCAGTCCATCGATCACGCAGTACATCAACACAGGCGTGCGTTCCAGCAACGCCCGGAAGACTTCCAGACTCGCGCTCCATGACTCATAACTCCCATCTAAAGCTGCAAGGCTTTCTCTACTAACTTCCAAGTTGTCCTCCGCTGCGCTGAACTGGAACAGCTGGAGTATCAAACTGTACAGCATCCCGACTAACCCTACTTGCGCAATGCTCATCCCCGCCCGCATTTCGCTAGGCTGCGGTCGCTGACAGAAGTGTGAGATGAGCGGTGTCTCCGCCTGCCACGCCGCCGTCACGACGGCCAGGGCTGCCGCTCGCGCGCTGGTCGTCCCTGCTACGTCATAGGGACTAGATACCCACAGCGTGCGTGGTGCTGCGTTCTCGACCATCCATGTGCGTAGTTTTGGAAGTACCTCGTCCTCAGCGAGCCAGAAACCGCCTCCCTCGCCGAATAGGCCCGAGCCTTCGTCACCGATGATAAAAGGCTTAATGGCATGGCTGTAAGTGCGAGCCTCGGCACGTGTTATGCCGGAGGCGGTTACTTCTTCGATGTTGGATGTGGGCTCGATTGCCAGGCGGTCGGGTTTTGCAGCTCCGAGGGTCCCTTTGTAGGATCTGTTTTCCATCCAGCTGGCCTCCATAAGGGTAAACATTCGACGTCCAGCTGAGGTGTCCTGCTGTCCATAGTTTCGCCGCTGGCGTCGCAATTCAGTCTTCAGACACGAAACCTCGTTGTAGAGCATAGCAATCATAGCAGTGCTACCCACGGAAGCCTCACGATACAGTTCACTGATGCAATCCTCCAGGTCATTCGTCGCATTGGTACACCCTTTTTTTAGGTTCTCGTTGAAGCTGGAGAATACTCTGGACAGCTTCGATTGTAGGTACCATGTTATGGCGTCCCGGTAGAACTCGAACATGCGAGCATAGATATTGGCCAGCTTTTTTCTCAGCCGCTGCGTCTTGATGATTACGATGAGGTTAGAGCACGTCGCAACCTTATCGGAAATGCTGGCGATAGAGTCGGATAGCGTTTCCGCAATGTCGCTGTGATTCTTGGCTGCCTGATCCGATCGATTAGTTATCTCTAAATCGTACGCGCGCGTCTAGATCGCTCACCTTCACCAGACAAGAAAGGCTCGCGGATAACACCGAGGTGTACATGTTCTGCGACGGAAATACGGCAAGAAGGCTCTTGTGGTCATCGAGAGTACCGCAGAGTTTCTTGAAAGCTTCATAAATCTAGTTAACAAGTATTAGAATGATAGGCGCAATCATGTAAAGTGTAACTCACCGGCCCATGGCTTTCCTTCCACTTCTTCTCCAAGTTATTGACGGACGCCTTAAGCTCGTTGAAATCCCCGTGTACAGAATTCTTAAGCACTTCGATTGCCTTCGTCTCCGCTGACTTGGCTGATGATATTTTCATGCGTTGGAACATTGACGGTTTCGCGTCTGCATTAAACTTATCAACCACCCCCCGCAGCGCCTCCATAGCGATTTCCGCGACGTCAAAGTCCTGTGGCCTAGTTCTGTCAGACGTGGCCTACCAAATGCCAAGCTCTGGCCTTACGAGGTGCTATTGTCCGCTGGGCCTTCGTAGAGCAGCCTTAGGCGCCTTGCCTCCTCCAGCTCTTCCTCTTCGTCTCTCTCTTCTTGCGCCGCTTTGGTCGACCGCTCCAGCTCGTCAGCCCCCGTGAGTTCATCCGTGAACCGGCGAATAACAACCCTTCCCTCGAACCTCTGGGCCTCGAGAACATCGAGCAACAGGGTCGGAGTAGCCATCTTAGGGTCGGCGATTGACACAACGGCAGAGGACTAGCAGTCTAAGCTTTGGATGTTGCCGTTCTGTTGATACAGTGCACTCTTAGCCAGAGCCTCGTCTGGATATTGGAGACAGATTCAACCGCGACGCAGAAATTCATCTGCACAGAGGTAGATCCCTTCTAAAATAAGTGCATCGATAATTTTGGTTGGCTTATGTACGCAGCGGGCGCACCAATATATCACTGCACAGCTACCAATAAGCTTTTCATAATTTAGCCACCTATATCATTTGTGCTTGTAAAGGTTAGGACAGGTCACTGCAGAACAGCTGCCATGTATTGCCAGCGCACTGTGTCACCAACCTAATTCGTGTCCTCGGAGGATCATGCTGCTGTTTTTCTATTTTTATTCTTTCGAATATGAGCTATAGCGCACAGGCTCAATGCCGCTAGGGCAGATCCATATGGCCAGAACAGCTGTGACACAGTAATTATGCTGTTATCTCGGGACTGTCGACACGAGGTCCATTGCATAATTCAGCCGCACTTATGAAAGTGCAAATAGTGTGGCCAGCCACCCATCTTTCAGAACCCCCTATAGACAGCACGGCACAGTCGAAGAAGCACATGGAATTTATGTAGCTCGTTATCTACGGATGAATCAATTGTATTTCTTTCAGCTACATCGTGAAGTTACTAGGTTGCTTCCATTTGCAACAGCATTCATTGGGTGCTTATAGAGGGGACTTGAATATATTCCAAGTCTCGTCTTGCTTTTTCTCTTCATCGCGGAGTCGGGCTGCGCAACTTGAGTTAGTAGACAGCCCGCCTTGCTGTGGGTCAATCATCAACGCCTGCCCTCCAGCCTCCAGCGGACTCGGATGGTTTCGAGTCCCTTGCTCTCCACAATGGCTACCAACAACGAAGTAAACGAATCCGCCGCCGAAAAGTCCACACACTCAAATGGAGAATCCACCCTTTCTATAATGGAGACTCCATTTAACGAAATGACCCCCGCCGAAGCCGAAGACCCCGACAACAATGCTCTACGGGAAAATAGCGTCAGACCCGAGCCCGAAATGCCAGACGAAGTAAAGTTAGGTAAGTGGTAGATCCTATGGCTTTGAGAGAACCGACTAGTCTAAGATTACAAAAGTCAGCCCGGCGACGAGTAGCGTATTCAATATACAGACCACCGCGGGCAAAGCCGACCTTGTTGTTCCAGTTGACAAAGCTCCCGTGTTGCCTACGCCCCATTACAGTGCGACATTGGCCGGTGGTACGGGAAAGAAAGACACCAAAGCTTCACTTAAGGCAGAAAGGTTCACCGACACACCCCCAGCTAAGAATACACGGTCAATCACTGTACGGCACTATAACGGGGAAGACTTCATGTTGCCGTTGGCTCTCTGTCAAACACAGAAGGTGAGGTACTCGACTTTCTTGTGTGCGTGGCTGCTAACTTGCTGTAGGGCATGGAAGACCTAATCAAATTCTCGTATGGAGACAACGAAGAGGCCAAAAAGGAGATTACTGATGGCAAGTACGAGCTTTATACCACGAGACGAGCCAAAATTTTCCCTCGTTTCTGGGACACACTGGTTGAGCCAGGGTGGGAAGTCACCATTCGACTGGGGTCTCAGAAAGGCTCCAAAAGCAAATCACTAGCCGATTTTGATAGTTCATCGGATGCAGGGGATGAATCCGACGCAGAGGATACATCCGATGCAGAGGATACATCCGATGCAGAGGATACATCCAACGAAGGGACAGAAAACTTTAAGACTTTGTATACAACAAGATTCAAGTATACGATCGCATGTTACATGAAAGAACACGGGGAGGACGCCAGTTTCTTGTACAGCAAGTCCTTCGATGAACCGGTGGCACTGGAGAAAATGGGTGGGAAAGCCCGAGAGTATCCTATACTAGAGAAGATCACATCCATCGTGGTTCCATCGTCGAGGCGATGGGAGGGCCGAACACAGCCCCCCAAGGGCAGACCCAAACTGCATGATGGCGACAGAATCGGCCAGACGAGCTTACGCATCCACTCGCCGTTCTTGCTTAACGCATTGCAGTCAATCATTAAGTACTCATCCAAAGCGCCGTCCGGCGGTAGCACTGATAACTATGGGGACGGGGCATTTCCACCATCGATGGTTAGGTACTCGTCCAGGGCACCGTCTGGCGGTAGCACTGATAACTCTGGGGACGGGGTATTTCCGTATCCCTACGAAGATCTTTTTTACCACAGACAGGAGCTGTCCGACTTTAAGAAGGCGATTACTGGGCCGCGAGCTAATCATACGCCAGAGTACAACGCGGAATGCGACCGCCATATCGATTTTTTGCTTGAGTACCTCGACCAGGAGCCCAATGTTCGGCTTCAGTCGTTGGAAGCCAAGTGGGCTCAGAAAACCCCTACAACAACATTCGCAGGGTTTTGGCTACTGATGAAGCCAGGGTCTGACGTATACGTCGAGGAATATGGACAGCTAAATGTATACGTAGTTGACTCAGTGTCTGGCGGCGTCGACTACCTATCAACGAGTAAGTGGCCGACTAGCGCTCAGGGCTACTCCGTTCGCGTGTGGAATCTGAAGTATGATGGAAAAGTCATCGAACGGGAGGCTAAAGTCATTCGTGTTCCAATATTTGACAATGATAGAGATATATTGTCACTACCTTTATTCCCGACCAGATTCCAAGACAAGAAAGATGGCGGTGCGCGTCGAAAACAGCTTATTGAACGCGGGCGCAAGGCCTTTCGATTCGCAAAAGGCCCCGCGTACTTGGAGTACACCGGCATGGGGCTGAAGCAAGGCTGGAAGCAGGTACGTTGGTGTTCACACACCGTGACGTAACGAGTTGATCGTCATGCTAATTGCCACCCCAGTACAATCGAGCCCGAGTAGTCGTTGAGCACGAAACTGGATCGAGGGAGAGGGGGGAATACGACTGGGAATACGAGGAGCCGCACTGGCGGCCGTACCAGAGCGAGGAGAAGAGGACCATTGGCGATAGAGCTAGAGCCCCTCGCTGCAAGTGCAGCGAGTGTGAACGCATTGATGCTGTAACGGAAAAATATATACCTGCAACCTTTAGCGATTATGACAACATTAATCCAAAAGACGTCAGTGAGCTTTCAGAGCATCAGTACATGCTATGCATGTCTCACATGTATGGATTCATACTCAAGGATCGTATCTACGGTAAGTTCACCTGGTATTTAGTTAATGAGCACAAGCGTCCTGACCTGCACTTTAGATCTCCTTGACGTCAGCTGCCTGGTCGACGTCAAGATTGTGGAAAACGCTATCGATCGACTCGTCATGCGACCGGAAACAAACAAGGATACAATCAAAGCGATTGTCAAGACCTATGCGGACAGCGGTCAAGTTGGGCACTTCAACGCTGATTTCATCCAGGGAAAGGGCGAAGGCCAGATCTTCCTCTTACATGGACCGCCTGGAACTGGGAAGACGCTCACAGCGGGTATGAATAGTGACAAATCTTCGAGAGAGGATACTGACATTGCTCCAGAATCTGTCGCAGAGTATACGAGAAGGCCACTACTTAGTATTACTGCAGCTGACTTAGGCCACGAACCTGTCAATCTCGAGAAAAATCTGCTGCGATTTTTCAAAAACGCCAGTAACTGGGACGCTATTGTGTTGCTCGACGAGGCAGACGTCTATCTCGAGAAGCGTTCGCCCCACGATCTCAGACGCAACAGTATCGTATCTAGTAAGATCATTTACTAATAATACAATATAAGCTACTTACTAAAGCCCTTGCCACAGTTTTTTTGCGGGCAATGGATTACTTCCAAGGCATTCTGTTTTTAACCACGAACCGGGTGGGCCACTTCGACGAAGCGTTCATGTCTCGAATTCATGTATCAATTGGATACGAGCGCCTTGACGAGGATGCACGGGAGAAGATATGGGATAATCTCTTTCGTAAACTCAAGGAAGACCATAAGAACGGCGGGCCAGAAATCCTCTACGAATATGACGCAAAGCAGTACGTCAAGAAGGATCCGGGGGTCAAGAAGCTACAATGGAATGGCCGTGAAATTCGCAACGGTACGTTTGACCATGTTTGATATCTGTTCAAAGCTGATTTGCAAACGCCAGCTTTCCAAACGGCCGTTGCTCTTGCCGTTTTCGATTCTAAGATAGCTAGAGAGAAGGGTGCAAGTGACGAAGATTCAATTCCAGAGATTAAGGAGAGGCATCTAAGCCAAGTCGTCAGCATGTCAACAGCATTCAAGGAGTACATCACGGCGACGCATGAAGGTATCGAGGATGCGGATATGGCATATAAGCTAGGGATTCGACATGATAGAATAGGAAATGAGACCGGTGGGGCAGTGGGTAGAGTTGGGACGTGATAAACAAGGACGCAATGCACGAACTGAGCTCACAGACATTTTCTACTAATTTTGCATTTAGTTCATAAACTTCAGACCACAATTAAAGTCATGCTATCCTATATAGTAGGCAGTACATCCTTACCTGGGTATATGGGTTATCAACTGCCTGGGTATTCACATTATAAATGTTCAAGTCATTTGTTAAGTCTTTCATTAGTCCTCTACCTCTCTCTCAATTACCCAGTTCCTTTATAGGTTCGCTGACCGCGTTTTTTTAGCTATTATATCTATTTTACGTGATCATTACAGAATAGTGTACTAAGAAATCTAATTTTATTACTTTTTTTATTTTACTTTTTTTAAACTTTTAATTAAAAATATAAACATAACAAAAAAACCTAAATAAGTTTTAAAATAAAAACATTAAATAATTAATTTATTGAAGTGGTAGAGTCCAGCTTGTGATTTTCAAGCGTAATATAATGCCCGTGGATATCTGTTAGCCCCTCGTGTAGATATGCCCTCGTGTACCTTAATCGGTCTATGGCGTTACTATGGTCTCTTAGTTGTTACCGCATCATAAAACAACAGTCAACCCTTATTATGTATTATAGCCAAAGCCAAAGTAAATCATCCAAACAGCAAAGAGACAGCGCAAAAGTTCATTCGGGGGTATCCTAAGTCGCCAAATCCAAATGCATTATAAGACTATCAAAACAGATCGCACAACTATAGTTCCGTGCGCGAAGAGCCGCGTGAACCCAGGTGATCAAACACTGACAAGCGGCCTCCAGTCCATTCCACTGGCTTCAAAGTAGGCGGCTGTTCCGTGCTGACTCTCTCATGCTGCGGTCGCCAACTATAACTTTGGCTCGGATACCGCACATGGCCCCCAATCGTAACAAGCGGCGCAGAATCCCTCGACGACATCTTCCTTGCGCTGCCCCTGAGCGAGGGATTTCTGCCGTCGCCACGCACGGGGTCGGGCGGTCTTCGGAACGCCCTCTTCCTTGCTGAGTCGGAAGCATTGGTCGACTTGCGCGACTGCCACGTGTTTCGGATGCTGTCGATAATCCGATGCGGGTGTATATTGAAGCTGTGCAGCAGTGGGCCGCACGGCGGCAGGTTTGCGGCCCAGAGGCCAAGCCACAGTTCCGTCAGCGCCCAGAACGTCGGGTTGAAGATCTGCAGCACAAGCGGTGTCTGGTCGTCGGGTGGTGCGGCGTAGGTGAAATTTAGACGTCCGACGGGAAAGGACACAATGAGGAAGATTAGGCGGATAATACTTGCGCCGATTGAGCTATACGATTGATTAGCTGGTGCTGCGCTGTTAGATTTGAAGACCGGGTATTATGACTAAAGGTAAGGTCGCTCGAGTGAGAAGAAATGGTGGAAAGCTGGAGGATGGATATACTCACATAGTGCCAAGACCGAACACGAAAAACACCGCCCATTTTTTCTGACTCGACATCTGTAGTCGACTGATATAGAAAAATGGGAGCGACAATATCGGTATATCAGTAGCAACACTGGTCACTGAGAACGTCAGTAGCTCTACCCCACGGTTGCCGCAACGATATAGAGCAAGCGTCTGATTATAGCTCCAATTAAGCTCCGGATGAGCGCCGCAAAGTAGGACGTCGGACAGGCTAAATGACAAAGCCCAAAGAGCGACAATCAAAATAAGCACATTGTTCACGCGGCGAAAGCTAGCCCAGACGCCGAAGATGCGTCGATAAAAGAACAGAATGGACAGTTTAACAGCGCCGAACCCAAACTTCTCAATCACTATCATCGTGAAGTCGATCTTATGGCCGAGGATGACCGCTCGCTCTTTTGAGTCCGCATCGCTGGTCGCTGCGCCTCCTGTTCCGTCAAGCGAGTTGTAATACTGTATAGCGGTGCATGCTGCTGACATCACGAGTCCGAACAGTATTAAGTAGTCGTCCAGCCTGAGCTTTTGCTGGGAGATACATCGGCGGACCCATATACGAAGTCCTTAGAAATCAGGAGTTAGAAATTACGTCTTACTGTTAAAATCTGACTTGTTCCGGGAGGGTTTTGGGGAGCATGCAGGAGCAAATGGTATACAGGAGTAAAAATTTTGTCACAAAGAGAAATAAACGACTCCGGAATACGCACCCGTGAGGAATATGCCGACTCCGAGAAATACCGAGTATATGGGTATGACGGTCGAGCTAGGGTAGTAGTTCGTCATGGCCGTTTCATGCAAGTATGTTTGATACGCGTGGTTGAGATGTATTGCAGTTGGGGGTCTCCCTGGGGAAGAGTGCCTCATTATACTGCATCACTTCTTCTGCGTTGTTTGGTTTCCTCGTACAGCAAAGGTGCGAGAGGGTGGTCTCCGATGGCTTACACGACATATATAATACTGTTCTATATATACCAGCTGTGTGGGAGGACAATGGGTCAAATTGCCATGCTAAAGGATTGATCTGCGGTACCAAGTCTGGCAATTTTGGCAGTGTGTACAACCATGGCCCTCGATCTCGAAAGCATTTCGCAGGGGTACCTGTGCTTCTTAACATACTTATGATGTATATGTGCAGAGCATCATGTAAAGCTGCAGAGGAGGTTTCAGACATTTCGCCACTACTGGCTTTTCTATTCACTGACTCATTGGGGGCCATTGCATTCCACTAATACCGTACTTGCCAAGCCTTAATTCGGCATTGGGAAGGATTTGTCGGACTGGGAAGTGCTGGCAGTCGGATGATTCAGTCACTACTGCAGCCTACGGCTTATCGCGAAGACCACCGCCTAATCTGGGAAATGCCCTTCGTATGGCTGTCCTAAACTTGGGTCGAAGATGGCTTATCATTCACCAGTGATGCAATACAGGGTTCTGGCAAGGGCTTAAAATCGATAGATCTCTTCGCAATCGGACGTCAAGGACGACCAAGGACTGAAAGAGTCTTATTTGGTGCGATGAAACGGCAGACTCCGAATTTCCGACGAGTTGGAAGTAGACAAGTTCTAAGGTGCTGTTCAGCTGCATAAGTTTTAATACAGCTACGTTAAAGTTGTAATTCAGTGTTTTCTGGCTATATATTTATAGATCATATATTTAAAATAATATTTATTGTTTTAACGTTTAGTTTATACTAAGTATTATAATAACAGTTATTACTAAGTTTTTATTTAATTTAATATTACTTATTCTTAATAATTTCGTGTTGTTATTTTTTTATAAAAATAAATTATTTATATAAATAAAGGCTACTTTATAGCTTAATTCAACTTAAATTAAGCTAGGTCAAGTATAATAAGCCGTTAAAAGGTGTATTTCCAAGAAAGAAAAATTATGCACCCGAACAGCCTTTAAAGCCCAAGTCAAAATACCTGCATTAGCATCTGCTTCTTTTAGAATCTTAACCTTCTCGCTTATTACTACTGCTTGTTTATAAAGAGGATATTATATTAAACGTACCGGAATGGGTGTTGTGGTGACTATGTTTACCGTCTCACCTCTTACTATACTAGTAGGTCCGACTGCAACCATCGTATCGTGGGGAGTGCTAACAGTGAGGAGTGGCGAGTTTATTCGTTGCTGCAACCCTATCAGTTGAACCGTAAAAGATGCGTATATTCAGTACTTTCTCTCGAGATCGTTCATCAAATGCCTGCTGTCGAATTTCCAATTGAGGCAATAAGGTGCAACCACACTATTTCGCACATGTCTGAGGAGGGCCTGAATTGCTAAAAAAAGACCAGACCCCTCACTTGAATGCAACTTCATATACCGCAGGGCCTCTCAACTGCCCTCTCTAATCGACTGCTACGGTCGCATCAATAAAAGTTGAACGGGCATGCGACATGTAGATCTTCCTTGTTTTTCCTCTCGAGCCCAGGAACTCTGGACACGAAGGAGAGACAATGGGTGACGAGCTTCTTTCTGGGGTTGATGATTTGTAGCACGACTGCATCTTACCCATGCTTAGGTCAACATTATACGAGAGTCGGCTTGTAAGAATAGATAATGCCTGATCTCGCTTCGATGGCAGCTGTTGAAGCAACTTCGTGCCTGGAGCGAGTGCGCCGCCACCCTTACTGTATGGACATATTTGCAGGGAGAATGCGAAGAGCGACACATCAAGGCACCATGACGCAGTCTTTGGATTTGGCAGATCTTCAACTCAACACTCGCTCTATCGGTTCTCTTGAGATAGGCCGGTCGCTGATCACTCGGACAATCTCAATATCGAACTATGAGGAGCCGAATTCAAACTCGATTTCGGTAGAAACATCTTGACCATGGGATTAATCAACATGCGCAGATTGAACAACACATGGATTTACTACACTGGTGCAGAGGCTGGGACCGTGCTCTGAAAATACTGGGATTAGTGCGCAATGTCCCAGAGCCGTACCCGTTGCAGCCATAGCGCTGCAACCCAGTCAGCCCAGTCGCGCCGTTCTTGCCCTGTGCTTTGGTGTGCCAGCGCATCGGATTCGGTATATTTAGCACGGACCAGGCGTATCGAAAGGTCGACTTCGAGTTCATTTCAAATGGGATTTCTAGGATAGTTGAAAGCTAGTAGAGATACTTCCCAGCGTGACGCAGTCGAACGACATGCTCTAGATGTCCAGTTCGAGAATTCGAGTGGCGGCCTGGGCAGGCGCTAGTATATAACATTTAATGGCTGCACGACGTCGATATTGAGCTTGCGCATGAGCAACTGAAGGAACACCGGACATCATAAGCTGGCAACGATATAGGAAAGCTCTGGACACAGACACAAGGTTGAGCTTATCAAACTTGCTATGTTCATAATTAAGCTTAACGGGAAAACAGCAACAGTCAATCACGAGTTCCTGTACCCCTTTTCCACTCACCTGTTCTTCTACCACTCCATCTTCGACTCAGATCCCTTCTCTTCAATGCTCTCCGCCGTAGGCCCTGACATCATGGTCGCAACCGCAGTCCCGGGCGTCGTTGCAGTGAGAGATTCCCAAAGACCCTTCCCCCATTTCGTAAAGGCCTTGGCAACACCGCCAACCTCAAAGAGTCGACGCTGCATCATGCTAAGCTTAAAAGGGAACGACGCTCCGTCTCGGCTTCCAACAGTGACCACCAGCTTATCCAAGTCCACACTAATGTTCTGCTCATCTTCGACGAGGGACCAGAACTTTTCGTCTTCCATCTCGAAACCTAAGAGACCTAGGTTGTACTGGTTGCGCCCATAGATGAAGGCGAAGCTGCGCGCGATGACGCACTTCACCCCAGCCGCTTGCAACGCCGTCACAGCGTTTTCACGACTGCTGCCACAGCCGAAGGCCTTTCCGGCTACGACTATGCTGTGGCCTTGCTCGTTTACTCGTTGGTAGAAGTTAGGGTGGGTATGTTTCTACAGATGAATGGAATGACCGTATTAGTTGGAAAAAGAAACCAAGAAATTAATACGCTTTAGTAATGCCAGGTGAAGAGGGCGAAAGGAAGCTTACTAGACAGTACATTCCAAGCTCCTCCATCGTGATGTTCGGCTTTGAAATGACCTCGTTCGGTGCAAGGGCGTCCGTATCGATGAAATCTTCAAGCAACTGAATCTTACCGGAGATGATGTTTGATGACTCGGTGGCAGCATTAGGCTCAGCCGACTTAGCAGGCACCCCACCAGTAGCAATTTCTTCCGAAGTCACTTCTTGCGATGAAGGCGTATTGAGTTTCGACGGATTTGTACCGTCAGGCCCTGGCTCGGTATAGACTACTTGCTCCTGGTAATCATCTAGCGCTGGCTGCTTTCCCAGAATCTGGTCGACGCGGCTCATGTCGATCGCGTCGAGTAGCGGAGCTGGGTTAGTGATCTCCATTGCGAAGCTGCTTGCTGCTACGGTCACTGCGGATGCAATGCTGCCGAAGGCACCTCATTTCAGAAACATGTCAGATTCACAATGAAGTGAAACCACGCGGAGATCAAAAAAGAAATACTCACCTGGACCCATTCTGTTCTTGAAATTGCGGTTCTGGCTCGAGAGCCACCTCTCGCCAGGAGCTGCTTGATCAGCAGACATGCCAACACAGTAACTACATCCAGGGACGCCCATCTCGAAGCGCGCGCGATGATAGATTTCATCTAGCCCCCACTTGCGCATGTTTTGAATGATGGGCTTTGACCCCGGGACGACTTTTCTCTTCCCCCTCTTGACTGGAGTCAAGCCTCTCTTGAGCCCTTCTTCGAGGACCAGCGCCGCGAGCACAAGGTCTTCTTCTGTCGTGGTACATGCGCCGATAAAGCAGCCATCAAGTTCCTTCCCTTGCTCCTCTGTGACAGGCGCTACATCGTCTGGCTTTGGATACTTCGCGATAAATGGCTCGACATGGTTTAAATCGATAATGTGCGTTTCAGCGTACTCAGCATCCGCGTCGGGACGGTAGTATACCGAGCTGGATTTATGCTTCAGTGTCTTGCGCTTATTGACAAATGCTTTCGTGATCGAGTCCGGTTCGAAAATACCAGTGACGCCTCCAAATTCCTGGATGGGCCCTTGTTAGTGCTTTGGTACACTTGTTTTCGATCCGAAAATATAGGAGATCCGCAATGGTGCGGTATCTTCACGCGATGTGGTGGCGAACGAGGTTACTTACTGTTGTCATATTCGCAATAGCAAACCTTGCATCGCAGGATAGATGCTGCAAGCCAGGACCGGTGTATTCGACGATACGGTCGGCTGCAACAGTATTCCGCTTGAGTTCCTTTAAAATGTAAAGGATCACGTCTTTTCCACCGATACCCACCTTCGGCCTGCCAACAAACTCGATCTTGACGCTCTCGGGAACTCGGAACCACGTCTGGCCGGTGATAAGTGGGATGGTAACATCAGCCACGCCCATGCCGATGGCGAGCGCGCTCAACGACCCAGCAGAGCAGGTGTGAGAGTCAGATCCAATGTAGAGCATGCCTGGCTGTGCCCTCTGGCGACAAAACTCGGTGTGCATAATTGTGTACTAGAGGCAGTGCCAAGGGAGTATTAGTATCGCTGGGCCGCTAAAGGGTTTCGACGTGATTTCATAATCATCAAGATGCGTACGTTCATGCCTTGATATTCCGTCATTTTGAAGTTCCTCTTAGCCCAGTCGCTGGCTTTGACAAGGGGCTCAATCCTGGGCTCTGTCATCACGCGCGGATCGACAACGTGGTCGCCAGCTAACCAGAACCTATCATTACGAAAGATGCCCGGTTGTCCGAGGCCGTCATATGTCTTCTTCATGCCCTATTGTTCGATACATGTCAGCTTATATCCTGTTCATCATGAGGTTGGACTTTTAGATCTCACTGCCCAAGACAGTTCAGAAGCGAGTATCCAGTCAACATCAACGCGGATGATATCACCTGGCTTTACTTCGCCTCTCCTATCGACATCGTGCGCTGCGAAGATCTTCTCGCTTAGCGTCATACCTCTTCTCCCAGCTGGCCGCGCTGGGAGAGGTGCTGTTGGCTCTTGGGCACGCTCGCGAGAGTTGAGGGACTCTAGGTGTGCCGATACGAGGAACAACAGCTCTGATTCATCGTGAGACGAGGTGCTGAGACCGGCACTGAGCCCCAGGCCACCGAAGTCAGTGGGTGTGGTACTGATCTGATACACTTCTCGTAAGACAGCGGCTTCTCGATCGAGGCCTGATGATGTGAGGATGGCGGAAAGGGACTCTAGCTGTTTGAGCATATCATCGACTGGGAACAGCGCTTTGGATTCGGCAGCCGCATTTTCGTGGCTGGGGGTCGAGAATTGAAAATCGACCTGGCGGGCTTCACCAACGGCTACGAAGAGACTCCGGGCATTCTGTGCCTCTGGTCTTTGAACTGCAACAGACACGGTCTTTGCCATGATGGAGAAGAGCTTCTGGGATGGTCGGACATGTACTTTACGGAAGAAAATGATTCTAGGGGAGCGACTTTGCGCCTAATTTGACACTTTCCCGGGATGGGTTTAAGCGTGATCTCGCAGCGTTTATACCATCTTGGCGAATGTCCTTCTAGACTAATATGTCTGACACTTATTCGCAGCCGACTCCGTCGTGCTACGGAATCGCGTAGGAAGAGGAGGGGCTCGATGTCGGCAACGGACACATCTATCCAATCACATCAATGCCATCTGAGTGTCAGTACATCTTGCCACAGAGATGGTGAAGAAGGACTTGCCATTCCCGCGGTCGCAGAACGGAGATTTGGCAACCGAGCCGCTGTTCGGGTATGGTATCAATTGGTAGACATTGATTAGTCGCTCGGGCCGCTATCGGCTACAGCGGCAACATCTCCATTGGTCATCAGTACCGGGCCGCTCGCGGCAAACATCAAAGGCGCTGCTTATGACGAACCACAGCGCATCGGCAACGAAAGGGTCGGAGGTTGTGGGGTGCGAAGGGCCTTTGGAGACTCACTATGTCATGGGTGTGGAATGCGAAAGTGATGGCATCGTCTGGAGCAAAAGGTACATAATCTCTGCAGGACGTGTGTTACTCAATGATTCGTTCGTAGTCAAACTCCAGCAATCGTTACCTATCCTTCAACAGAGCAAGACTTTAAGCCTAAGTAATATACCACAAAGCTCGCGCGATGTCTCTACCGGAAGAACAGTTGATCCAGGGAAAAGCCACCGCGCGCCTCCGTGCTGCGCTCGCAGACAAGAACAACATCCTTGTCTGCCCGGGTGTATACGATGGCTTCACTGCGCGGATCGTCCTCTCAACAGGCTTCTTCGACGCCGTATACATGACAGGCGCAGGTGCGACTGCCTCAATGCTTGGCATGGCAGATCTCGGCGTCGCAACGTTGACCGAGATGGCCGGTCACGCATCCATGATCGCAAACATTGACCGCACCGTCCCCCTCATAGCGGACGCCGACACAGGTTATGGAGGTCCTCTGAATATCCGTCGAGTAGTCCAGGCGTACGCTCGCGGGGGTGTAGCCGCGCTGCACATCGAAGATCAAGTGGTGACGAAGCGCTGTGGCCATCTTGCCAACAAGGAACTTGTTGATGAGGATACGTTCGTCGCGAGAATCCGGGCCGCCGCAATGGCACGGAAAGAGCTCGGCATTGATATCGTCATCATCGCCCGTACGGACGCCCTGGCTGGACTTGGGTATTATACTGCTATGTCACGATTGCGTCAGGCGATAAAGGCGGGTGCCGACGTTGCCTTCCTTGAGGCTCCCCAAACAAAAGAGCAGATGAGAAACGTATGTCTCGATCTAGCTCCCACGCCCGTCATGTTGAATATGGTCCCCTCTTCTAAAACACCAACAGTAACCCCAGATGAGGCACGGGAATTGGGATTTCGGATGATCATCTTCCCTGGCTTTGCACTTGGTCCTGTATACGCGGCGGTGAAGTCAGCAGCAGAGGAGCTGAAGACGAATGGTAGAATGCAACAACCTGAGGGGTTCAAGAATGGTCCAAAGGCGCTCTTTGAGGCTTTGGGGTTGAATGAGTCCATGGCATTCGACATGGCTGCGGGCGGCCAGTCCTTTGCCAAAGGAGTATAATGCTAGCAAGGACATTAGTGAGGGTCGGAAGCATGGCATTTTTGCCCTGCGGCACGGGTCGTGCCTTTTGTGCCCCATGGTCTGTTCCGAATAGCATCATGTACGATAACCAAACAAGCACGACCTACCTGCCATCGCGTAGAGTGGGCGCTGAAAGACAATAATGGTTCCACTGAATCAACCGAGGAGTAAGAACAGTGTGTTGTTTACCATACGCCATCTGAAGTAGCTGGCGTATATACTGAGAACCTCGTGGCTTCAAATAAAGGAAAGGAGAAATTCGAAGTGAAGTCATTGTCCTCGACGTGAAAATTGTTCAATACATCCTGGCTGTACCGGATGTCCATTGGGAGCAAAGTATTTCTCAACGCGGGCACCTCGGTGTCGGTGGTTCTCAATGTATTGATCTGTGTTACCCCAAACCACTTATGAACGCTGGTTTAAGGGGCTGAGTACTGCCAGTAAAGCTCTGGCGTTTTACCTCATAATGCGGTCTTGGCGACGTGGGCTGTGCTGCTGGGAAAATCGGGGACAGAAGAGGCGGTCTTCTATTGTCCGGTTGGTTTCCACAGTAGTCACGCCAAACCCAGGTCCCAGGAAATGTCATGCAGTCTTCGCTTATGGACATTCATCAGGGGAGTGCAACTTCTGACCTATGAGCTGCAAGACAGCAAGTAGTCTAGACTTTCATCACCTCGTCCATCTCGTGGCTCTTGAGCTTCATTTTGGCTAGAGAATAGTCTTGGAGAAACTCAGCCGGCGTAGTCCAATTTGCATGGCAGCAGTTCTCACGATGCTTGACAAGATGAAGACGTTATCTGTCATTGGCGACGATGCTAGAAATGGCCATGTCGCTTAGATATGGGCGACGTCGCGGCTTCCAGAGCTCTTAGCTTGCAAGACACGCTCTTGGAATTTTTGTGATTCGCCATTATTTTCTCGTCACCGCAGAACTCGGGCGATTTTAAAGATGTTTCCTTTGTCAAGGGGGCTGGTCGAAATATGGCTGAGATAATAGAACGTCCCGCAGATCTAATTATTCCGCTTCCCCGCAACACCTTGCGAACCTTATAAGCCTGGATAATTCGAAAAGACCATCAATATCATAATGTGTGGTCTCACATTAATCTATTGCCTGGCTTCTCCTCCAGTACAAGGATGATCTTAAGTCCCCTGAGACATAGCCCAAGGGTCTTAGAACTTGCCATGGCCATCTTTAGTGATTGTGTAATATTGTAGCCTCTACAACAAAACCTTGCACCAAGGAAATAACCCACTGCGTGGCAAGACTTGATCTTAATTTAATAAACGAAAAGCTTGCTGAAAACGAGTCTATCTCTCGCCTACTAGAAAACATAGATAGGAGCGTTGGCTTGATGTCACTAGCGCCAGCTGCTGTTCTTGACAGGATACTAGGCCCGGACCGACTTACACCGGCGAGATCGTTTCCCAGTATGTTCTTGTCGAAAGCAGAGATGTCCTGGCTCTCCTTGTTCGACAGGTCAAGGTCTGTGAGCTGGAAGTTTCCCAGGTAAAATGTCTAACACCAGTTAGCGATTAGTTGAGATAGTCCGTGCTCACAGGAAGCTAGAAAACTTTTTCACTAAGAACCCAGTTCTCGATGTTCTACATTCTATACAGACCACGAGCCGATCGCCTCGGGTTACGCACCAAGGTCAAGAGTGCGGAAGAGGTATCGCCTACGCGGCACACTTGTAGAGGGCAGAATTAGAGGGGAGAACTACTAGTTGTTGCAAATACAGCATTATAGACACAAAGTTTGGTCTGTATTCTTCTTTTCTGCCTCTCTTTTCCAACATTTTCTCTATGCTGCATCTAAGCCTGCCCAGTTCCTTTTCCCCTTTTCTGTTGCTTTTATCTTGCCTTATTCTTTTTTATTGAGGGTAGCATGCATAAAGGAATGAGTAACAGCTCTCGTTGTGGCAAGTACAATCCTGTCTAGTTGTGCTGAAGTGGTTATTGACAGGTTGTTCTGTTGTCCTTAAGTCAGCTATTCACACTTGATGTTCAAGCAGTCCAACGCGATTTATAGCCGTAGAAAGCGCCAGTACTGCCATGTTACATTATTAATGGAAATGGTCGTTGGAACCATGTCGAATTTGTAGTGTGCAGAGAAGTTCTTCGACGCTTACACAACATCAATTAGTACTTCTACCCGGACGATCGAACTATTATTTACTGTCATTCCAAGATTATGAATAAGTTGAGCAGATGCTGAAGTGATACTGTACTTGTTGCAGTTCAGAAAGCATGACACGGTGCTTTAGAACTGAGGCTATTCGCCTGGTGACTTTGCTCATGTATTTATTCAGAACTCTGCTCAGGAAGACGCAGTCCATCAGCTTCCCAAAGTTCATCTGTCACTAGTCACCCTTGATGTTATTTAGTATACAGCACATACCATGCATCATCGTGATATACTTCCACTAGGGCCCCATCAGAAAATTTAGAAGTCCTCCACAGCTTCTTCTTCCAGCCCGATCCCACCATGAGCTTCTGTCATGTGCTGGTAACACTCGGGAGGCTCCTCAAAGGTAAGCAGACACACCCAGCAGAGATGTACCTGGCATCCGCCGCATTGCAAGTGATTGCACCCATCAACCTTCTCGACAGTAGTCTGGCATTTCGGACAATCCTTCACGTTGGTCTGATTCTCGCGCTTGTAGACGTCGAAAGCTTGATTAGCTCGGTAAGTGCCACAGCTCTGACCATCATGATTCGCATGACACGACCTACAGATTCGCTGCAAGCACTTTGGGCACATGTGCGATAAGGAATGTATCGATGCGTTAGCTGGTCGATATAAATAGCCACATTCAGGTGTCGGGCAATAGTGGAACTGGTTCGGTCGGCGAGTGATATATGTACTGAATGAAGATTCCAAGAGGTCTTCCAACGTCGAAAAATCGACATGGGCCTGAATTTCGTCGAGGGCAATGTTGGCCTTGCACTTGTCTTCGGCGCCTGTGCAGGTGACACTCAGATCTCGGGTTGTGCTTGCGTTTTTGCACAGGCCCTCAAAGCAGTCCTTGCAATAGGCATGTCCACAGCGGAGTACCACCGGGTCGCTATCCGGTAGTGTGAAGCAGACGCTACAATCATCCTTTGATTCTGCTTCCATCACGGTGAAGGAAATTCTACTGGTCTCGAGAAGTGCCAGAACTTCGCAGTATTCTTCATCGGAACCGGCGACGAGGAGCTTCTTGGGGGTCGATGTTATATTCAGCGACAGAATCTTATCTCCTACCACATTCTTTAATAGATCAAGGCCAGTCTTGCAGAGCCAGGAGAACCCGTCTTCGTCAAGATCTATAATGTGGGTTCGTTGTGAGTCTTTTGTGAGCGATTGGGCGATATCTCCTTGTACTGCTGCCTGTTTTGAGGCTTCACCAAAGAAACGCACCTCACGTTTTGATCTGTTGGGCAGGAGCAGTACCCCGTGACGCTTCTGGATCTCCTTTAATGCCTTTGAGGCTGGCCCGTTATGTGCGAGCTCGGAGACCCAAAATGGGCCGACACCATTCTTGGATTTGATCACATCGCCGGCCACAGTGGTCTCGATGGCGTTAGCGCATTCTGCGATTTCTTTTGAGTTCGCGCTGTCAAGACTCAAGATTGTGCCAGTCGCGTGGTGTGTTACGTGCAGTTGCGGTGCATCTAGTTCGTCTAGGCAGTTTTCGAGTCGGCTTCGAACATGGTGGTAGACTTCACTGGAAACTTTGAATGTGGCATTGTATAGAAGTCTGGCCGCGAGATCCAACTCATAGGGCAAGTTATGGGAGTTCTTTTCGATGACTCGCGCGGCGGCTTGTGCATCGCAGTCATTCTCAAAGGAAGCGAAGGATGTCCAATATGAGCCGTCGTCGTGTTCATTCGGTTCCGCCATGAAGTCAAGAGGACCAACATCAATGAGCATCTCTTTGATCGAGCTCACTATACTTTGTTCGTCCCAGATAGGCTTCTTGTCCATGATAACAGCTAGTGGGGTGTCATAATCGGCAGTGATAAAGGTACGCACAAGTTCTTCAAAGGTATGATGAGGTAGTCCTGAGAGTATGGCGTGAGGTAGCATTTCACCGTAATCGACATTGCATTCAACTCGCGTGTTGTAAATCCTGTATCGGCCAGAGTTGAACTTTCCCGCCACCCTCTGTGCAGTAGTCCATTTCGTGAAGTATAAGTGACAAGATCTGTGGGGCGCAGACCATTTCAGCTTCAGTTTGTTGCAGCGAACTCGTCGAGTGGAGGCCCAGGATGGAAGCCTTGGGGGTACCGGCACAGCTTTGAGGTTGTGATATCCTCCATCAATCAAACTCGTGCTTAGCGTCTTGGAGAATTCGAAATCTGGAGTGCTGATGTAGGCACTGCAAGTGGTTGATTGGGGAAGGGTCACGATGCGTAGACCGTCAACTTCGACATCATGGCCGAGGTTCTCCAAAAGACGGATGACATCGGCAGCAGTTGTTCTGTCCGCGAGACCGTCTAGTCGGACTGAGGAATACTCGGATGCCAGCCGGAGACTGGTCACACAAGCGCCATCTCCATAGCGGACCAGAGCGCCACGGAAGACTCTCACGAAGGTGTCATTGTCATGATTAGACTGCGACTGCGACTGCGACTGCGCCGAAGAGGATGGGAGTGGTTGCTCATCGTGTCGGTATGGGCAGTTTTCGCCTTTATTGCAGTTGCCCTGGAGGTGAAATCTGCACAGCACCTGAGATCGGGGATCGGACTGAGGGTCGGAGTCTGATGACGGGGAATGTGCATGACTGAAGCGACAGGTAGCACCATTCCTGCAATTTCCTCGCTGGAAAAAAAGGCAAGGTACCGGGGGGGCTGCCATGATGGGCGCAGTAATCACATGCCCGGCGAGTCAGTTAGGTTGACACATAGTAGATAGGCACTTGGTGTTTGCTGTCGGTGGTTAGGTTAGGACGTGTTCGGCAGGACGCAGCAAACGGTCCTCTTTTGGCACTTGGCATCCCTGACCCTGCATCACCTGGGCACCGCCAGGGCTGTCCCTTGGCTGCAGTTAGTGTAGGCTTCGCAGCTGGCTTGCCAGCCAACCAGCGGTTGTTGACGCTATGGTGGCCAAGCCGCCCAGGCATACGCGACGCAAACCGAGCTCTGTCTTACCTGTTAACTGTAGTTACTACATCAACAATTCTGTCACCTAGCACAAAATATGCACTCAGACACAATTAAATTGATGTAACCTACAAAGTCTCTCTATAATCTTGTCGATTTCCCCACAAGCCCATGTCTAGACGATGCCTCGATTGGTTTCATATAGCAGCCGAGGAACGGGATGGGATGTACTGATCAAATCTGAGAATTACTAATGGATTCGGCATCGCTCGTAGTGCGAGTATTGTTATCCGCCGCATAGTCTTTGGGCTTGTCATCCCGAATCGTGGTGATTGTTCGAAAGTCGAGTTCACGCATCCGATCGAACATATCGGCAGGCCGCTTTAGCTTGGCCTCGTAACGCATGAGCCGGCCCCCTTTGACATAATACTGGTGAATTAGGTAGATACTTGAGCGAGATGAAAGCTCAGTGTCTCTTCTTCGCTTGCTAGAGCTGTCGCGTCATCATCGCTAGAGTGTTCGTCCACGATACTGCGTGTAACAAATTTGCGACTTCCCTTAGCCTCATCGGAGTCAGCAGAATCACGATAGTTCGAACAATGATCATTTCTTTCACTGTAGGGCTCCGAGAGCGAACTCATGTACATGGCTCGCACTGTGATCGTATGGATCTGCCTCTGACAGATCGAAATGCAAGCACAGAGCACGGTATGGATGGCAGGGAGGTCTTCTTTCTCATGCTAGCTAAATCTTGTAGCTGATTCAGGGGAAAGGCACTCGTATGTGCGAAATTGATATGCTCTTTCCAATCCTTTTTAGTCTCGAAGAGAACTTCGTCGTCAGGCCCTAGATCGGAACCGGTTAGACACACGCTACACACCCAATGAGTTCCTTTGTGGTTTGCGAAAACGTACACTTTCCATTCTTCCAATGACTAGAAGAGCTCCTGTGGCTGTTCGCAATCGTCGGAAATACATGTATAATGCATCAAGTCCTGCTTGACATGTCTCTTGTTCGCCATCAGTTATATGTTAACAGTTATAACGTGCAACTAGATCACTTGGAGCACCACCACTAACGACAGCAATATAAGCGGTAGTGGCACTGCGATATCAATGCAGGCAGCAATAACACTATGGAGGCGTGGGGGACAATTTAGATTTAGATCACTTACCTCTATTTGAAGACCTCAGTGTAGTCCGGTGATAGAGATTGCGCACAAAATGGGGCACGTGAACATCCCTCGGTCTCTCGGACATTTAGGATAATCCTGCTTCGAGCCTCACGGCCCCGTCTCCCTCAAATCCTCTCACTAGCACGGCACCCTATTCCTAGTTGCGAAACTAAGTAAGGTCACTGACTTAAGCAGAGTGCAGTGCGAGAACAGCCGGAGCCCATGGAGAGTCCCAGGGGCAAGCGAATCAACGAGTATACGAACGTATTTTGTGGACTGATCTCTACTGGAGAACAAGTGCGACTTCCCCTAGCCTATCTAATGATGGAGTTCAAGTTCAAAGGCCCTAAACAGATTTCGCGTGCCGTCAAGTTTAATAAACCTAGTATTCCGCCCGGTCAAGTCGTCAAACTCGATCATGGATTTTAATCTTAAAGAAGCGGCTTGTGCTTAGCTTCCTTAAGGCAAAAGCCACTTGGCAATATTATGAATCTAACTGGATGGCAAAGGAGTGGAATAAGAATATGGTCCACAGTCCACTTCATGTTCAGATCCCGGCGTCGCGAGATTGGGATATTTGTCGATCAGCCCTTCCTTCATACTGACTTTCTCCTAAAATTCAAGGCAGCCGATAGCAGTGGTGACTGCCAAGGTGCTGGTGCGCGGGTAATTCACAGATTTCCTGAGACCATAACACTTGGTTTTATGCTTATCGAGATCAACCTTGGAGTCAAGATAAAAGACTTTCGAATCCCACAAAGATTTGGACCGGACGGAAATCCCAGCGCCGATGCTGACGCTATTATCACGGAGAACCGCTTCAAGGGTGAGAAGAAGTGGAAGGAGACTTCTGAGACTCTCAAGAACGCTATCAGGCTCTGCACGAATCCCGAAAAAGTGGTCAAGAAACTGAGCAGGGGAGACCTTACAGCACAGCGGGAGCGGCTGTTACAGCCTGTTGTGAAGCCACTAAGACGATTATGCCTGAAGACATTCGAAGGGAGATTTAAATCGAGCGCTATCAATTTTCCTGTCCCAGTGAGCAAGCCAGGTGCCGAAAATCAGCCCTTCACCTTGAATGCCGATTCATCAGGAAACGACAGTGATTGCTATGACAATCGGGATAAGGATCCGGAAGTAGAATGCACTATTGGTATCCAAGCCAGCTTAGGCATTGCTTCGGACGAACCAATGTCTGCATGGTATGTTCAAACCACTAGGCGCTTCTTCTTGCTGTTGTTCTGTGAAGACCATATGTTCTAACTGCTCTATTTTACTTTTATTCTGTTATTGACTATGATAACGCGGCCCTTTCTTTTTTTTTTGTGACGGGGAAAAACGACGCCGTTAATACTCCATCAGTATTAACAGTATTGATTGATTTCTGTGGCAGTTATTCATTCTACTACTGAATAACATACTTTATTTACTTATATTTTTCGTTCTGTTGATAACCATATACTTTTAGTTCCTCTCCCCTGGCTTTAGGTATCATTAACTATGAGTTACAAGTCGTATCTTGTCTTTGGAAACATGGTTTTTCTCTTATAGCTCAACTGAAAAACTTTTTTCGAGCTAAAGCAGAAGATAAAGATGAATATTTCAAGCGAGTTAAAATGGCTGTACTCGATACGGGCATCCACGAGACCTACAGCCGCCTGGCTCAAAATATATATAAAAATTACCTATCATTATTCAACTATCCTACAGATACTTCGTCCTCGCATTATGGGACTAGTGTTTGTCGTCTTATTCTCAAGACATGTAAAGACGAAGAGATCTGCGCGGCTCGTGTCTTCGAACAAGATAAGGTCAACAGTGACCTCGTAGTTGAGACTCAAGAGTGGATTGCCAAGGTAAGGTGACATTTCCGGAGGTCTTTCTCAATGATGTAATAGACATTACCTTTCGGGATTAGAGGTTTTAGAGTTTGGAACTGTGAACTTCATGTATATGATAACAATGCCTCAGGCTGTTTCAGACATATGGCTACCTCACTAACTCTGTTTACAGGCTATTCAGTATAACACCGCCGAAGTCAATTAGACTTTGGTGTTGAACCTTCAGTTACGCTATGATCTTGTTTTCGCTGGCATGGGGGGGGGGGGCGCTAAATAATACTGTGCCACAGCTGTTCTGGCCATCTGGATCTGCCTTCGCGGCATTGAGCCTGTGCGCTATCGCTCACATTGGAAAAATATAGATCACTTCCGTATTCTGGTCACGTGACTGAGACATCCCGAGCTTGGATCAGCACTTGACCATAGTGTTCTCGATGAACCAACCCATTCAGGTCCCATCCCTGCTCAGAATGTTCGGCCAACCCCTTATTCCCAAGATTTGGATTGTAATTTCCGTTTCTTATCGAACAAGGGATGAAGATCCTAAAACATGTCCATTGTTTCAGTCGTCTGACGACCAAGGCGAGTCTAAGGTGCGGTTTCAATCACCCCTTTCACCTTCTCCATATTCCTTGGCCAGAGGCTGGTTTTTTCCATTAAGGTCTGAGTGACTATTTACAGTAGAGCCATCGTAGCTAGAAGGCCGACCACACCCGCCACGCCGGCAAACATAGAAGTGGGTTTGGTGGCAAGGCCTGTTACTACCATCGTCGTGGTACTGCTATTACCCCGGGGGCTGATACTGAGGCTCGTGGGCGTAGGGGCCGGCGTAATGGTAGTGGTTCCATTTGACGAGCCAGTTTTCCCACCAGGGGTACTCGTCATTTGGCAGAGCGGGGCCGTCTGAGAGACGATTGAGTGAATGTAGCTGGTTGCAGCAGCCGCCTCGGCTCCCGTGGCGAAGCACTTCGTGACGAGGGCGTCATAAGTCGAGAGGTCGGTGGAGGCGAAGCGGAGGAGTGACTGGCCCCAGCTCGCGAACTCGGCTAATTGCGAAGCAGGCAGTTCTGCAGCGACTTTGCACAGGCTGCTCGCATAGTCTTCGGGATCTCTAAGGATACTGGCGGGGTTAGGGAGAATTGTCTCGAGGGATGAAGGGAGCACAGGAGCGGCTGCCCCAAAAACTATTAAAGAGCTGGGACAGGCTGGATCAGAAGAGAAGCTTTGAGCTAGAGACCCAACGGTAAGGGAGCCTATGGAAAAGAGGGAGGCCTTGATGATATGCATGGTTCCGGTTCTCGATGGTTGAAGCAGATTAAAGGTTAAGGAGCTGTATTCTCAAATAGTGGCTACGTGATAAATGATACAGGTACGAGGGATAGATGGCTTTCGACGTGGAAATCTCTATACTCAGTAGAAATATTTGAGAAGGACAAAGTGATCTTAAATATTGAGATGAAGCCTCAGTGCGTCCTTCGTACTCGAGATTTTATGTGATTCCGGCTTCAGTAAATATAGCCTATCAGGGTACAGGAAAGCAATCGTCAAGGTCAGGGCTAACGTAATGGGTAATCTCCGCAATCGAGATATAATTATGCGTAGATTTCAGCGACGATATCCATCCAAACTAGCCCAAATGCAACTGCACAGAAAACTGAACGGATAATCTGCTAGGGTAGCTCGTGTACTAATTAGCGTAGAGGTTCACGATGAGCTTAATGCATCAGGAGCTGATAGCTTTAAAGGGGGTGGTTATTTGTAACTGGCCCACCAACTTCCCTGACTTCTCGGCGTAGTTTCCGAATTCCCTCGTTCTCAACAAGGTATATTCGAAATAACCTTGAATAGCATTAGCTTACTTGGTGTTGCAGGTGGGAGGTTGACCCACCTTGGCAGTGTAGATAGCCTACACCCACCTAGATGAGCTTTTAGTGTATTCAATAGTGTATTCGAATTTGAAATAGCCTACATCGGAGATGGGGAGATGATTGTGTCACTCCGGAGCAAAGTCCTCCAGTGCTCGTCTCAAGATACTCTGACTCCCTTTCTATATTGCATGTCCGAGACAAAGATACCGAGTCCAAAAGACTAAGCTACTTACATACACTTAAAGACGAACAGCGGGCTCATTTAGTTATTCATCTTCGGCTACCACGCGCAAACGACACTCATAATAGACAAGGAGTGTATGCGGCACCTGGACCTCATACTATGGTGGTACCAAGGAAAGGTTTCTTCGTCTTCGTATTCTTAGCACGCAACATAGCTTCAGAAACAATGCCTGCAAGCTCTGCACGAAGTGCAAGCTTATGTTCAGGATATATAGCGATGATGCCTGTATGACGTTCTCATTCGTCATGTTCGTAGACAATGTAGGAAACATTTTTGAGAATTGTACGGGACAAAAGGATATCATACCCCATCCGCTTAGTGTGATATCTCATCCTGACATATGTTAGTAATATAAACTCCTCGGCTCAGCTAGTGATAAAGCCCGGATACATACAATCACTGGGCGCCTCGGAAAGTCACTTTCCATTAGTAGGGAGCCTTGATAATAGCCGCACATCACATAGCTGCTGTTTATTTCAGAGTTTGGAGTGCAGCGCCTGGGATTGGCAGAGTTTGTACATGCTTTGCAATGTTTATTTCCATGGCCTCAACATAATTCTTAACTTAGAAGCAAGGATGGCATGAGCCAGACGTCTCCGCCAACCAGTCTCATTCAGGAGGGTCAACACCAACGCCTTCCAGGAAGAGGAAATGCCTTGGCAGCCGTTTAAGCCGTCTAATACCCTTATATTCTCATCACTGCTATTGGCTGCCAGACCAGTGATCGCAGATAGGAGTCTTGAAGTTCCTAATGATACTTGACAAATATCTGAAATTACTCCCTGGGATACTATTGTTGAGCATATGTTTCAATTTCTCAAACTTTCTAAGCGGATGTTGGAACTGCGGTCGGAGTAGCGGTCACTGTGCCCGTCGTGCGTGGACACGTTCCCGGGGCATGCTCGGTCCTGCGGGTTGGAGTGGGCGTGTTGGGAACGTTGGTAGTCGGACGCTGGCCAACAGTGATATTGGCTGAGCCGCTGCCTTTCTGACCTTCGATGACAATGTCCATGTAAAGCTGTGTTCCCAGCTTCAGACCGGCAGCCTCCCAAGCCCGAAAGTGGTTACCAGTGTTGATCGTACCGCCGACATGCATACTCGTACGAACGGACCAGTACTGCTGGAAATTTGTGTGTTCACCCTCGATGGATGGAGCGTTGATGCGCTCCTTCTGCCAGATCTCATAGGTCCCGCCGTCGCTCTGCAAGCATCCGTACTGCGTCGAGCTGACATTGTCTGACGGATTGTGATTACCCATCGCCTCAATGACGTAGTATTCGACCAGTGGGTTCCTGGTCCAGCCGTAGAGAGCGAGATATGCAGCACCAGTAGTGTGGAAGGCGCCGGTGTAGTTTACAAGCCTGGTTCGTGGTCAGCGGAGGGGCAACCTTCTTGGCGGTCTAACTGTTAGGGAAAACTCACATATCTCGTGCGGGCTGGTAACCTCTACCAACAACAAAGTTTCCACCAAAGCCATTGTCCCAATCAACGGAGAATGAGCCATTGGCTCCAGTATCGAAGTCAAGGTCGGCGAAGTCGTTCGACCAGTTCTGAAGGGAATTCACCGTGGCTACGCTCTTCTGCCTTCGTGCCAGAGCCTGACGGGCTTCAGCCAGGCCTGCACTCACGCAAGATGCCGCAGCGGCAACTGTCAAAAGTAAAGCAGCTCGGTGAATCATGGTTACGTAGGAACTTGTTGTTGCGGTGAGATTGACTGAGACAGTTCCATGCTGTCTTGTCGTTTAGATGGCTACTTATACAACAATCGTAGCACAGTAGCCGTATCGTTCACAAACTAAGCTCTCCTCAAAGAAAAAAATAACTGACACCAACAGCAGTTGAAGATACAGTATATCGCTTCATCGCGTTCAAGTTCACGGTCCGCCAACCCGGACACGAGATAGTCATTCGACATGATGCTTGCAGCCTCCAAGGTTCAGCAGCAAAATCCATGTTGTATTCTTTCGATAATGGCCTTCCACTCCTGTGGACTGCAGTGTTACTGCTGAATAAGCCATCGAAACGATCCAGTCAGCAAGCGAAGCCGCACCTCAATTAGCCTAAAACGCTTAGCGAGGACCTGCGTATAGAAAAGTAAGCGTGAAAGCTGAGATTTCAGGGATCAGCGTCGCGATTTTTCCGGAGAATAACGCGGCACGGTATGTAACATTACATTTATATTTCTCGTGGTAGGTGTGCATCGTGCCTTTGGTCGGTGAATCAGTGCAGTTGTGGCGTTCCCTCTCCGGTCACTAAGCAATTGAATGCAAGTATATGCTCATTCGGCGTGCGCAGATCATTCGTCAAGCGCTTTCTGGACGAATGGCTGGAAGACCCTCGGTACGCCGTGCGCGGTCTCGTAATGACGGAGCTAGACTTACCTCTTCATGAACATCTCGGGCGCTTGCACCACTGACATGGAGGTGCGGCTTGTGTTAGCGGTAAGTCGTCCGGAGCAACCGAAATATCGGCCCTGTAGGTTTGCATTGTTGTTCCGTGTCGGACATGGATCGGAAGCTGTACATTGCGTTATCTATCAGCAGCTGTAGTATCCCGAGTAAGATCGATCGAGGCCCCCCACGATGACGAGTAGATATCGGTCTAGAAGCCCACAAAGTTTTGATATCTTGTAAGCGAGTGCTGTAACCTCATGGCTCGGCACGACTTGCTCAGCCCGCCGCTTGAGTTGTTGAAAGATGTCGCTAGGTTTTCGTCTACGAGCTGGTTAATTGCCTTGCATCTATGTATGGATAGCATTCCTGTCTTGCAATCGTGTCCACGACTCACTCTCGATGCCAGCTTGGCTGCTCTCCGCAAACTTATTGCGTCCTTCGCATGTTAGTTAGGAAAGGTCAGCCACTGTAACGCTTTTTTTCTTAAAAAATGGCTAGAGAATAGTTTAGCAACGACTACAGGCTGTCTATGCTATAAGGGAAAGTAGCCTGAGGAAGATTGCTCTATTCCACTTTTCAAATACAGAATACGAAGGCCTCTGCTAACTAATCAATTATCGCGGTGCGGCGGTTGTCCCGGTTCTGCTCTTTTGACCGCCTTTACCTTGTCGCCCACCGGCGCTTCGTTTTGGTGTTAGAGTATTAATTCTTCTATAATACTGGTATGGAACTGTTGTGCATTCATAGTACTGTTGTAGTATATAAATAAAGTATCGATAACTTCGCCGATCCCTTGCTTTTGGCCTAACAGTGTGCTAAGCATGTAACAAGTAGTACCCCTCATTGAGCTGAAATCGCCATTATACGAATCCGATTAGGCAGGTCGCCAGGTCGTCTAATTGCAGGGACTATCCCTTTTACGTGGTAGTCTTCCATGTATTGGATGCATTCTATCTTGCGTAGAGACGTGACTATTTCCGCCAAAAGTCCTAGTGTGGAAAAAGCATGCGAGGGATAGCTAATAAAGACGAAGACGAACCATACACTGAAACAGCTGCGGGCATGGCTTCGTTTGTTTAAAGCAGCCGGGACGCTACTGTCTCGTTTCGGCGAGAGGCATTTGTTGTAGGCCTTTGACCGCACAAGAGTACAAGTTATGTAAGAGATGTAAAACATACGCTCCTTGAATGTTCACTCTATAGTAGAATTAGTAGGCATAATATTTAAAAATGGCAGTGAAAGAAAGGCGAACAAGGAAGATAAGTAATTACCTTAACGAGAAAGTATTTAGTGGGCGTTCTAGCGCTTGTGGCGCCTATGGCGTAGCCGACAGATTACGTACGTCAACCCATTCCTTTTAGACCCAAACAAAATCGACCCCCTATTATTAGTATCCGGAGATGTGGATCCTCACGGAGCGGCTGAACCAGAGACTGGGGATGACCTATAAAACGGAGCTCCTCCCACTATCGTTTGATAGAAAATAACTAAGAGATAATCCAAATATAATGTTCACAGCTCAATGTTCTTTAGGCACCTGCCAGTAACCTCTACATCTATATTCTCCACACCTCGGTGAGAGGAAGTAAGTACCTATTGTATCAAACAATAGCCTATCAAAAGCTGTTTTCAATCCGAGAGTTTGTAGATACTACCCATTGAGTTCACGTAACCATCCACCACTTCGCTCGGGCCTGCTCAGGCCTGACTGAGCTTAGTAGATTTCGGGCAAACTCTCTGCAGCAACACTTCCTTGCCACGTCACAATTGATGGTACGAAACACCCGCAGTGCTGCAAGAGCTTTGTGCAAAATTTGGCTGACAGCCTGCAGCAAAACATCTTTTTTACATAATAATTGGGCACATAGGTACCCACACTACATGTCATCTCGAATGCAGCTGGTTGGTTGCGAGCCTTCGAAACGCGATTGATCGGATAGTAAAATGGCAGAAGGTAAAAAGGTTGGGTATCTGCAAGACTACGTTACTTTATGCTTTGTTGAAGACTTGCTTACATGGTAAGTAGAAAGGGTCGCCTAACCCCTTTCCCAAAATTCTTACAATCCGTAATATATCGACATAATCCACACTCGTTTAGCGTTTACCAGAAACCCCTTCGCTGTCAGATTTTATAGGATGTACTTTAGGAGTGTGGATAAACCGAGCTTCGTAATGATCCACAATATTTATGGCAGATAAGTTCATAGAGAGGTCATTGTTGAGCGTCAAACGGACTGCATCGTTAGAGATAAGCTCACCGCTGTCGTTCATGGATTTTATCGCTAGCGGATTCACCAGCGGAAAGAACTTTTGGCAGCCTCATTGTGCTAGAATTTTCTTTCCTAGCGTTGAAGGTGTCGCGTCGTATCAAATCAGCTAGGGTGTCCATGCGCTTCGAAGATACTGAATACGGTTCAGGACCAGTGGTAGCTGAATTCCGTCCCGAAGGAGTTGCCAAGCTTGCGAGTTCACATCTTCATAGCTAGGGTTAGATGCGGTACACGTAAAGTATATCTAGGGATGGCGTGATTCACGTCATTTGAGCATTGGAATTCCACAGTTGACCAAGTCTAAAGCAACATACTATGTACCTAACACGAGAATGCTAAATCTGCTGTTCACTGTGTCAATTGGAGTCAGCTGCGCCACCGTGCAAGTTACTCTGCACTAAATTAGTATGGCAACGTACTTGCTTGGCAGCGGCACAACCAGTCTTCGATGGGCTTTTTCTTGGCGTTGTCACATTAAGGAAACTGGGGCTGTTTGGTACCTATTGAGGCTGGTTAGTGGTAATTGCGCTGCATTGCACCCTCTGCACTCTGTTGCAGCTATTACAGCCCTTTCGCAGCTATTTTAAAGCATTGAGATTGCTGTTAAAGTTGTTATAATGATTGATGAAAGTCGAAGGATAGAAGTTTTAAACGGCTGAAAGAATTAAGTGTTCTAGAGTGGTGGAGGGCCTTCAGGTGGCTGCAGGAGATTAGCCCACTATGCGGCAGTTAAGGGCACTTAGTGCTAACTAGGAGACAGCAGATCTATGCATAGTACACAGTGAACAGCAGACATAGCATTTCTTTAAATAAACTCAGCGATCAGCCCTTTACTACTCTCATAAGCAAGGAAATAAGATAATAGAGAAATTTCCACAGTGAGCTAAACCATAGCCCTACCATCATCGCCCACGCCCCTTTGATAAGAGCTCTCACAATAACAGATGTTCTCGGTTCATTATATAAACTAAGAAAAGAACTTCCACATCTCCGCAGGTGTGTATGACCTCGCGCCACTGTTACTATCTACTTTACAGGATATTTAGACTTGCATCCGGTGTAGTCAGTCGTAACGTGAGACTTGCTTCCAGTAGCAGGTTCCGAGGGTTTGATCTTAGTACAGCAATTGTTGGTACCGAGTTTATCGCGCATTGTACGACCTCCAGCGATGTTCAAGGTGCCGTCGCTGATACCATGAATACCAAGATAGGCAATTGGATCAGTGCCTCACGTAAAGCATGACAGGATATTTGGTGATTTAAACATTTACCGGAGACAGAATTTCTGAGCAGTACCAAGGTTCTTACTGAAGACCTCACCATCCATGATCCCATGTATATAACTACATCCGAAGCTGTCAGTCACGAATCATCCGCTTGAGAAGTGCGTGTAGGCAACTTACCAGGCACCTATAAGCCTATAGCACCCAGGATGATCAGTCCGAGGACGAAACACCACGGGCATAGTCGCGCCTTCAAGGACAATAACAACATCCCGGACCGTTGCGCTTTGGGGCACAAGGCCGATGAGATCGGCCTCTAGAATAGCGAGTTTGCGTCCGATGCACCACATCCTCTCCTGATGGCCCTTCTTATCCTTGAATGCGGCGAGCCGCTCACTACCCGACAGGTCGGACTGGAACGACGAGGGCACGCCCCAAGACTCTTTCCACTCCCCGAACCCTTCATTTTGACCCTCGACACAGCGGTCGCGCGCGATGTTCATGTCCATGACCATCGTCCGCGCGAAGGCCTGCTGGTAGGTGTGTCCGTGAGGGCACGGGTATCGGCTACTCGGGCGTCGATTTGAAATCTTGAACGCGAGCTTCCGGGCGTTATCAACAGACTTCTCCTCATCTTCTATCACATCGGTGAGTTCTAAGATCTCCTTGAATTTCCGACCACTTGCGAACAGGTAATCCCCATCGAAGCTCACTTTAGGGGGCCGAATACCCGAGGCTTGGTAAATAGGCTTGTGAACATTCATGCGCGGGAGGCATGCCGCGAGCCTTCTGATGGGGATATGCAAATTAGGCACCCAGGACGGTAGACTCGCATCAACGTTCTCATAACCACACTGAAAAGCGATGAAGTCCAGCGCCTTGCACTCGTCGATAATGTACCTCGTAGTATCACGGTACAAGGTCTGCCACGAAACTATGTAGTCTGGCTTGATAGGGCAACTTCTAGTCTTGTCAAGCGCAAGAAATGCGTAGATTTGATCTTTTGCATCGCTGCATTCCCGGTGGTTGAAACCTACGATCCAATGCATCAGATGTTGCATGCTCTCGCCGGACTTCCAGAGCTCCCTGAACATGATCAGCATCGCCACGTCGTTCGCGATGCCAACGTCGGCGAATTGACTACGTGGTTTCTTAGGGATGATGGGCAGACCTTCCGTCTGGCAGAGGATTCCAATCATACCAACGAGTTCTCCTGGCACGGAGTGAAAGCCGCAGACGAAATGCACCTTTTTAGCGCAGATAAACTCTTGCACCGTCCAGATTCGCGTGAACCAGTCTCGCGTCATTATTGCCGCGCCGAAGTCATACCATTTCGCTCCGTTCTCCTGATAGTCCCGCAGCATTCTGGAGCTATCCAAGTTTCCGTCGTTAATGGCCCTGAAGTGTGTAAGAGCATTTCTGCTTTTTCCGGCGGCATCGGGTGTGCCCAGCCAAGCCAAAACCTGTGTCGCCTGGCGGTATATATCACCCATAAGAGCCAACTGTCTGTCTTTCTCTGGGTTATCCCTCTCTGCTTGATTGATGCAGATAGCATCGACCCAAAGCCTGCGCGGCGAGGCACCGGGGAGCGGTCGAAGATGCTGAAGAGCCCAGTACAGGTTGTCCCTGATCTTCATCTCAATTCCATTGACCACAAGATCTTGGGTATTAGGAGGGTCGCGCCAGGCGTAAGACAGCGCTTCGTAGGTCGCAGAGTCGACATAACCAACTTCAAGCTCGCAGAAAAGTTTGTCATGGAAGTTTCCTGCATGTAGGACTAAGACGCGGAGCTTGCGGCCGGGAATGGACTTTCGTTCGTACAGCGAGGAGAGTGTCGTGGGAGACGTAGCAATGGAAACCGTCCTGAGCGAAGACCGCTCGAGGCGTTCCTGCTCGTCTTTGTGTTTTAGGTACAGGCCATAACCAAGGGCGGCGGCGCCTACGGCGAGCAGACGAAATACCATCCCTAAGCGAATGTATCGAGACTTGTAGAAGGAGTATTACCAGCTTAAACTAGCTGTGATGCCTAAACCGTGCTCAAGAGTTGAGATTCTTATGACCGTCAGTCCGGCCTATATAATGATGGTTCAGGTGTTAGTTCCATGTTATCTGACCGGCCAGCTGCGGCTGAACGAGGTCGACACACCCATTCTAAGCACAGCCCTGTGAACGAACGCCAGGCGGGATGAGGGCTAACCAGTGACAGCTTCGCCAAGTGGCGGGGTGCGGCGAAGCTGAAAGACTATCAAAAATGAAGCTAATAGCGTGATACAAAGCCTGGCATCCGGTTTGTGTCATGATCTGGCCCAGGGTGCCCTGCACTCTGCTACACTTGAGGAAGATATATATAGTACTAGGTCCACCCATGGACCGTACTGGTTTCATTCCTTCCTCAAGCTTTAGTCTTGTATGATATATGCTATACAGATGAATACAGTTGTACTTGACCTTTGACCATTGCCCCTATTCCTAACAGTTTGCTCGTGTCCTCCGGTAAAGCTCCTTAGGCGCCCTTGTAAGTGGTATATAAAGGGTATAAACTTAGCTATAGTTATTGTTAGTTATAAAAATATAACTTTTATTAAATGAAGAAAAAAAACCCCCCTCCTTAAAAAACAAAATATGTTTATATAATAAATATAGATATTAAACAATATCTTAAAAGTAGTAAGTACTAGATAAAATTAGCATTAGTACTACTAAATCATAAATTACTTAAATAGCCTCAAATATGTCCTAGAGCTTTCACCACTAATATTGTGAGAAATACAGATGAGGTCTTTCAGGTATGAGCCGCCACTTCGCTCATATGCAGCCTGCAGAAGCCGCCCTTAGCCGCGACGTCTTTTTGTAGATCCGCCATCCTTTTCTGATCGCTAGTCGGATCCTGCGAATCAGCTCCGAGCGCCCAGCCCAGGAACTCATTTGTGTAGTTAGGGCCAAAACTGACATCAAGAACTCCCAACCTCTTTCCGTACGCGGTGACTTTCTCCCAGTCACGCTTAACGTTCTTCAAGTCCTTGGAGAAATAGGCGTAGCTTCGCTCGAATATTTTCCTATTGAGAGGGGTGTCCATAGCGGGTTTAAAGCCGACATACTCCGCCCAGGCCTTCTCAGGCTGAGCGATCACGAAATCCGTCGCCTTCTTCACCGCCCGCAGGAACGCGCGGACCTTTTCTGGGTTTCGCTCGATAAATTTCTCGTTCCCAATATACAGAATCGAGCAGAAGCAGCAACAGCCCAACTCGGCCAGCTCATCGATGCGCAGCATCTGTACGTCAGTCTTCGGGCGGCCCTGGGAAGCGAGCCACTCTTCAAGCTCGACCATCTGCACGTTCTCGAGCCCAATTCCGGCATCGATCTCTCCTCTGATGATAGCTTTGGTGACATTCATCCCACAGCGTATGGCGGTGTAGTCTGACGGCGACATGCCGTAGTGCGACGTCAGCTCGTCGATCTGGATCTTGCCGAACTCGCCGACGTAGCCAATACGCCTGCCCTTGAGAGTTTGGAAGTCCGGCGTGATGCCGGAGGACTTCAAGTACACAACTCCAGTGAAGGGTTCGTCTAGAAGGCTACCGATCGAAAGGACCGGGAACCCACGGGCCTTGGCCTACAAGGAGATGTTAGCATATGTCCAGCATGTTTGCAAGCGGCAAATATACCGCGAGAGTATGGATCATGGCCTTAAACCCGAGGTCGACTTTGCCGGTGCCGATAATCTCGGTGACATCCTGCGCCAAAGTCAGTGCCTTCTGCCGAAAAATTCCTCTTGCTACCGCTTACGCTAGGATCATTTGGTTCGAGCAGGGCAACCTTTATGCCTTCCTCCTTGAAGAAGCCCTTCGACTGAGCCAAGAAAACCGGAGCATGGTATGGCGTAGCGTGCCTGGCCTATGTTAACTTATATTCCGCATTACCACAGACTGTGCTCCATTCCTACCAGTTGGTCAGAAAGGTGATCGTGTCAGCAGACATGGTAACAGATCGATCGCGATACTGGGAGGGTTAGCACAACATTAACTGGGATGCGGATGGGGAGGAGGTAAAAGAAGCACGTCCTTTCGCTGGTATTATCTAGATCAATTTCGCCGGTAGTTCTTAAACTAACTACTCGCCGTGATCTGTTGGCCTATATATGACTCGATGAGATTGAGTGATGAGAAGCCAACAGGAGCACAGCAAGGCGAGTCGAACACCCAGTTGCATTGTTTGACATAGTGACCGTGATCATCAGACAGTTCCATTGCGAGAGTGGACATGGTTCTTTGGCATGGGTATCGTACCAGGCGAATGTAAGTACTGGGAGATCGGAAGTAATAAACGTCGGAGTGTGTGATGGAGGCTTGTGGTTTGCACAATGTGGGCGACAAGGACAGAGAAGACTTGAAATACACCGATAATCACGCTTTAAGTTGATCACCCTACTACCTACAGTCGGTTCTAAAATATACCGACACAGTTTAATTTTATAATAAAACTTAACTACTTCAGCTTTAAATAACGATTAAACTTTATAGCAAAATTGATTTTTTTTATTAAATGAGTGTTAAATAATTAATTGCTTTTTAAACTTTTATGATAAAATCTTTTAAATTTTTAAGGGGGGTTTTTTATTTTTTTTTTATTTTAATTTAAATTATTTAATAATAATTATCATTATAGTATAAAAATAAAAAAATTTCTTAACTTTAAACTTAATATTCTAACTATAAAATATTATAAATAATAAATATACTTTATTTAAATATGTGACATGTGATAAAGGTGTGGGTTATACTTCAAGTGGTCGCTTTATCATCTCAGGGCTAGTTTTAATTAGTCCATTATTACGTCATTGACCGAGACCGGTTACCACATCTTATCGATTGCTCCCGCACACATGAGTAACCATTACTAGCTTGGACAATTCTAGACTAAGACGAATATTAACTTGAACAGACCCTCCGGACACCGGGGAAGAACTGTTTGCCCTCTATGTCATGTTATACAAATGATGTAATTACATATCTTCGGGAACATATCGGGGCAAAAGAACAATAGAACGGAAGACCCCCAGCAGGGCCTACAATAGAGGAAGACCCAAGAGCTAATCCGTAGTATCATGATGACGTTGATACTTGAGTCACGTTTACAGCAACCTTTTAAGTTTATAAAAGCCCATGTGGCCGGAGGTATCCTGTAATTACGAAATACTGACTGCAGGGGGAAATCTAACAATAAGGATGGACTAATAGTAAACCTAGGCCTACGCCACGACCGGCACACGTTTCGGAGCAAGGAGCGATAATTAGCGGCCGCGGGTGAGAGAGGGGGGCCCTGGGGGGACAAAGCCCCACCAGAGTTGCGAAGGGGTGGCCTGTATAAAGTGGTCTGTATTGGGTGGTTTGTGTTAAGTGGTTTGTATTGGGTGGTCTGATTGGGCTTCTAGTATTGAGTGGATTATTTCGAATGTGAGCAATAGCGAACAGGCTCAATGCCGCTAGGGGCAGATCTATATGGCCAGAAAGCTGTGATACAGCATCATTTGCCTCTCCCCCGTGCTAGCGAAAACAGGATCATAGTGTAACTAAAGGTTTAATACTAAACTTTAATTAAGGTTTATTAAACTATACGGTAGAAACAGCAAATCACAAGAAAAGCTTTATAATGTTATAGAAGCCATAAAAAACAGTAGTATGGAAGCAGAAAACTACACTGTTTTTGACAACAATAAAAGATATATACTAGTATTAATTTAGTTATAGAAATGGCTTTAATTGAAAGGGCAGCGACTGGTGGGCGATATGGTCCGTGAAGGAGGGGTTCGTGGAGTGGACATTTTGCTGTATGAATACCTCTCGTTTTTATAGATCCTCTTAGAACTATATACCTAAAAGGATCAGATATAGTTTATAAATAAAGTTAAAGAATATATATTACTAACTAGAATACTACTGTAAAAAATAAGAGATTAACCTTATATATATATGCATTTTAAGAATCTATTTAAACAGGTTTTCTATACTAATTAAGTGTAGTATATAGTAATATAGTTTATATAAAAGTATTAGCATTACAAGTTTTATCCTAATTAACTTTAACTAGCGTTAATATACCTTTTTAGGTTCAACTTTTTTAAAGCTAGTTTTTAAAGCGCTTGTTTACTCTTATAATAGTTTATAGTGTTTTTAACCCTTTTTATATTCGAATTAACTGAATAAGTAATTTAGAGCATCGCTTTATACAGTAAAAATCGTAAGTTATTAAAAAAGCCTTTAAACTTTTTTAATAGCTTACAGTGCTTTAGCTAGAATTTAAACCTAACTTTTTTACTATACTTTAAAAAAGTGTTACTTTTATATTATAAAAGCTTTTTATTACAAATAAAAGCTTTTATTATAGCTAATAAAGCTTAGTATATTATAAAAAAATAGTGCTTTAGCTGTTTAAACTTATAAAAAGTATAGTTTATTTAAAGTAGAACGTAATTATAATCTTAAATCACTTAAAAAACGTAATTACGAGTTAATTATAATTATAATTATAATTATACGTGAAATAAAGCTTTAAAAAATAAACTAAAATTAGAAATAGATATTTTAGCATAGATTTAAACTGCTAGGTTTTATTTTTTAATAATTATTTTAATAGTTATTTTTATAATATCTTTTAATCTTAATAAGTATACAAACTTAACGAATACTATAATATTTAAAAGCTTTATAAAGCTATTAATAGTTATTTTTTTAATAAGAATATATATTATATTAATAGTGTTATTTTTAATTTTTTAATATAATTAGTAGTTATAAATATTTACGTGCTAAAGACTTATTTAAAATTTAAAAGCTTTTTTTTTAACTAGTTTAATTGTTTGTTTATTATTATACTTTATAACTAGCTGTTAGCTTAAGTTTAGCTATAATACTAAAAAAATCCTAGTTATTTAGAGTATTTTTTTATAAGCTTAGCTAAATGTAAAAAATTCTATTTTAGTAATTAAAGTAATAATTATTGTTTATTTTAATAATTTTCAAACTATTAGTTCTTTAAACAGTAATATTAAATACGCGTATATACTCTTATAGTTATTAATATTATTAATAAATAAAGTATTAAAATAAATTTTAAAAAAGCTTTTATCTAATCTTTTAACTATAGTTCTAAATATTATACTTAAGTTTTTAATTTTTAAAAGATAATCTAGCGATTATTATACTGTTTTTAAGTATTAAAATCTTAAGTTAGTAAAAAATTATGCTAGTTTTTTATAAGTAAATATAATATTTACTTTAGTTATTATTAATATATATAATAAAAAGCTTACTACTTTTTAAAACAGCTTAATATCTGCTTTAAAAGCTTAGTTTTTATAATATTTAAAGTTTTTAATTAATAAAAATATTAAAGCTATATTTAACTTATTAATACTGTATTTTTTTATAATATGCTTTATATAAGTTTGTTAGAATAGTTATATATTGTTTATATTAATGTCTTTAATAACTTTAACTTTTAAAAACTATTAGAAGTCTTTTTAATTATTTATTTTAAACTTAGTTAATAAAGCTTTAATAACCTTTTTAGTATAGTTTTTATAGTTTAAATAGTATTAAAAAACTATATCGTTAACGTAGTAGTATACAAGTATATATTTATTAACTAGCAAGTATTATTTTTATAGCATTAATTAAAATTTAAAATTTTTAAATGTTTTATTTAGATTTTTTTATTATAACTATAAAAATATTTTTAAGCTATATAGTGTTTATAGCAGTTTTAAGCAATAGCTTAATTATATATACTTATTAAAGAACTATATATAAACTTTTTTGTTTAGCTTACTGTTTATAAATACGTTTACAATATTTAGCTAATATTATATTAGCTTAAAATAAACTGCAGTTATATTTATTAATTTAAATATTTTTGTAGCAAGCGTGCTAGCGTATATATTATAGCTTTTATTCTTTTAAAAATCACTTTTTATGTAAATTTTAGTTTTAAACTTAATAAAGTAGCTGTGTTTATTTATTTTATATTTATACACTTATTTAAAAAAAAGTATTTTTATATTTTTGCTTAATACTTTTTTATATAAGACTTTCTTAAACATTTCTTGCTTTTAAAGATTATTGTTAAACGAATATATCGTTGTACATAGGTTATGTAAAAAAGGTAAGACCGTAATGTTGTTTATAATGAATGTGTTGAACTTATTGTTGTTAAAGTTAATCTAGAAATCAAGAAACAAGACCTTTATATATACACAATCTCCCTTAATTCCATATATTTCTAATATATTCCATCGTATTAATTAGCATTAATAATATATGCTTATAAATCAAAGGAGTGGAGTCGAGTGGCGTAGAATATTCCAAAATATTCTACGGAATTCTATGGAATTCCATAGAATTCCATGACATTCCATGACATTCTATAAGTGAATATCGGGTAAATCATAGAATATATGCTTATAATGAAGCATATTTTCAACAATTATTAAAAGCAGCTTTTTCTGCAGCTAACTATTTTATTAAAAATTAATAGTTTTTAGCTTTTTTATAATGTAAAAGTTTTAAAAGCAGGTTTTTTTAATATAAACGCTTTTATTTTAAAGCTGTTATTGTAAACGTTATATATTGTAGTTTTTTGCTTTACTGTTCTTTTAATCGTAAGCTGTTTTTAAAAATATTAGTTTATTTAATCCTAACGTTTTTTTTTGTTTTAATAATAATTTATATTTATAAAGGATTTTAAAAGTTGCTTAAAAGTACTACTATAATTAATTTATCGATTTTTTCGTTATTATTTAATATAAGTAAATTTGAAACATACAGGCTTTTTTTTTATAATAGGTATTTAGCTTATTAAATCGTTCCGATCGCGTATTTAAAGCTGATAACATATAAATTATGTTCTAAAAATCGCTTTTTTTATATAATTCTTTACTTTTAATTTCTAATTAATTAAATATTTATACGTTAGTAAATAAAAGTATAAAAGTTAGTTATTAATATTTTAAAAAAAAAGTTTGCTTATATTGCACTTTTTATAAATACGATTAATTAAGTTTAAATTAAAGCTTTTTTGGTTAAATTTTAGTACTTTTTTTACTTTTTTAAAACTTTTACTATTTTAGTTTTTAGTTCTAAAAAATCAATACTAAAAATCGTTTTAATTTTTTAATTATGTTTATATGTTTTATTAATAGATTAAAAGTTTTAAAGTTAATTGCTAACTTAATATATTTAATATACTGTTAGCGTTAAAAGAACTATTTATTTTTTTAGTTAGTAAACTGTTTTAATTTAGTAATTAACTTATAAAACTGTTTTTTTCGTTTTTTAAGATTTTTAATTAATAGTATAAAAACTAGAGATTTATTACTATAATAAAGTTTTTAATAATTTTTTTAATTTTAAGTGCTAAAATTTTTAGTTTATATTATACGATAAATAAATTATTTGTATTTTTTATTAAAAAGTTAAATAGTTTAGATTTATTAAATTGTACGTTTTTTATATATATAACTTATTTAAAAGAAAGTATTTATATTTTAAATATATTAATACTATTATAGCTAATTAAGTTGTTTTTATAAGCTTTTAAATTTATTTTAGCTAGTTTGTTTTTATTATTTTACGTATTTATTATTAATATATAAATATAATAGTAATCTAAGGAAAAGAACACCTATAGTGCAGAACATAGTAGCGGTAGTATCTTTAGTTGCTGCCTCCTTATTCGGACTAGAGAAGAAGAGCTAGAAGTTAAAGACTTTACTTAGATATGTGGACTTAACGAATTTAGCAGTAGCGAATTAAGTAATGCATTAATTAATGCGAACGTATTTAAAAGGGACATACTTGGATTAGCTTGGGGCCCATATAGAGAATGATTTATAACTTAATAAGAAGCTTAAATTTTGTACTAAAATGTGCGTGTGTTTGAAATTTACGCATGTGTAAAAAAAACGCGAAAAACGAAAAAATACACGATTAATTAACTTAACCCTTAAACGTTAATTACATAACTGAACTTTTCTACTCTAAATTAGTCGCTTTTTTATTACGATATAAACGCTTTTATATATTGTAATAATATAAACCTTATATGTATTTATTTATTGGGAATTTTTTAATCCGTTTTTTTTCTTTTTTTTCGCTATCTTTTTAGCTTTTTTAGCTTTAGTTTTATTACGCTTTTTAGTTAAACGCAAACGTTGTATTTTTTAATTAAGCGGCTTAACTGTATTAACTATATTAATTACTGCATATTTTCGATTTAGATCTGCTTATTCTTGCTAGTTTCGTAAATATTGCAATTAGGGTTGAGTAGCGAGGTTTTTGTATGTATTGCTTGCTTATCGGTACGGTATAAATATAATTATTTACTAAGCATGTTTAATGCGTGTGCAGCTTTTTTTAATAAGTACAAGTTATTTTATAACGTTAAGTACTTAATTATATGTAACCCTATGTTTGTACTTATATTTAGGCTTTAATATTTCTTTTTTAGTATAAAGTTAAAATAATACCGCTTTTTTTAACTTTAGCTGTAGTTTAGTAATTTATTAGCGTATAAAGCTTATAAAGTTCTTAATTATCGTTATTTAGCGATTAAAAGCTTTTTTTTTTTTTTTTTTTAATCAGCTTGTTGTTTATAAAACGAACTCAGTAAAATCATAAATAAGAAAATAAACCCAAAAAAATACTTACTAATTATAACTGAAGCTGTTAGCTTGTTAAAATATTTTAATTATATAATTTATACTTAAGATATTAATGTTTGCGTTATTATAAACTATTTGAAATAAACGTGCAGTTTTTTATGTGCGCTTTTTTTGCTTAAACTTGATAGTGTTAATATAATATGCTTTATATATTATAAGCGCGAAAAGAACAAAAAATTAATAATTAAAAAAATCCTTATTAGTAGGGTTTATTATTATATTTATAATAAATAAATATAACTTATGTTTTTTTTTGTTAATGTTTTAAGCGATATTCTTATGAAAATAAAACTGTATAAAAAACTTATTAATTAACGAAGCTGTTATTTTTTTAATCTATATAAACTTAAAGTATATATTATCTTATATAAAATATATAACTTGTATAGCTAAATTAATGCACGTATTATTAAGTTAAACATTTTTTTTATATCGTTAAAAACTCTTAATAAATCTTATACTAATACTACTTAGCTAGTTTTATATGTATATTATTATAAAACGTATTTAATCTTATATAATTAGTTTAGTTTAATATTAACATATGCTTATATTATTTATGTTTGTAAGTTTAAAGATTATATAGGGTAATAAACGTGCAAGCGAAGAATGGGAAATTAAAAGCAAGTTTTTTATATTGTATGTTTATGCTAGCAATTTTTTAATTTTAGCTATAAAAGCAATACGAAATAGTTAAAACTAGAATATACTATTTAATAAAGATGCAGGAATTTTTTTGCTCTTAGGTTTATTGTTTTTATTATATCGCTTTATTATAACTTTAAAACAGTGATTATAACTTAGTATAAAACTAGCGTAAGGAAAAAAAAAAAAAAACTTTTAATTAAGGTATATGCAGACAGAATATTATATAGTTAGTAAAAAAGGGAAAATTCTATATATAAGTTAGTATTAAAAATGGTTAAGTTGTAAGATTTATAAAGTAGATCATTTATATAAATAAATTATAAAGTTAGTAGTTACGCTTTTTTTTTTAAAAGCTTTATAACTGCTATTTACTAATAAACTAATAAGCACTATTTTAATCAAGTGCTTTTTTTTTATAAAAAGTTAGTTCTTTTATAATTTGGCTTAAATCCTAAAATTCCTGCACTTTTAGTAATCTTTACTATTTTAGCACTATTACTACTCTTATAATAACAGTATAGCTTAACTACCACGTAAAGCCCTTAAAAAAGCTGTAAAAAGTTTATAGCACAATAATTAAAATAGTTTTTTTTGTATTACTTTGTTATAGTCTGATTATAACACTTTTTATAGTTATATTAAATTGCTAACTGTATTTTAATACGCTGCTATTATATCTTTAGTTAATATATCTAGCGTATATATATTTATTAGTACTTATAGTTTTTTAAGTTATCTTCTTAATGTATTTTTATTCTGCCCTCTTGATTAGAATGCTAGTAAATAGGCTCTTTCCGCTTCTAGCTGCAAATCCTTAATTAGCCACTATAATATAGTACTGTTTAATAGTTCTTATGTAATCCTCGGCTTTTATACTAACGATCGGCTTTTACAATATAATCCCAAGATTATAAATATTAGGTCTAATAAAAGCATAATTAAGTTCTTTCTCAAGTATAATATTTTTCGTAAAGGTTATGTTTTCGCGAAACTCTGTACTGTAAGTTAACTTCGCGCCCTTTACTTTCCGGTTTCGCCTAATTCGCTTTAAATACTTAAACATGTTATAATCTATAGCTTCTAAAAGTTAAGATTAAGCCGTTATTTTTAATAAAAGATCGCGAATATATTATAGTTCTTCCTTAAAGCCTAAGTACAGTTTAATGTATATAATAAAATAAAAATAGCAAGAAATTGTACACTTTAGCCGCTTTACGTTAAACTTAATCACGAAAGTCCGTTCGGGAAATATATAAATCGGTTTAGTTAAGATCTATGAAATCTTACCGGGCTATTTGTTTAATTGTACGGAATTAAAAACAAGATCCCATGCTACAGCTATAAAAAATAATATACAAATACTGAGAACAATAACTATACCAGCATATAACTATTTTTCAGCTGCTAATCGATCCTAGAAACGTTCAGATCTGCTTGTAATAATTATTATGCTACTATTTAGGCGCATAAATATGAATTTAATATAAGATCTAAATCTGCTAATAAGTATGCTTAGTTCCGTGCTTTCGATACTCGCGATCCTTTTCTTGTTTCAGATATACGACCAATAACTGCGCCGATCTACCGGTAAATACATTATAATAATATCTTGCAAGCGTATAATAAAGCTTCTAAAGCTAAGCTTTAAACTATATAATAGGATCTGGAGATAGTAGCATATAAGATCCAGTATAGTTTTAATAAGGTTACGCAAGTATATAGCTTTATAATAGAATTTCTTAATTAATATATAATAAATTAACATAATATAAAAGAAACATTCTGTATATATATACAATCTTATGTAAAAATTATAATTTTACGCCCCTTATTCTACCGACTTAATATAAGAAATATTAAAATTAACGAAAAAATATAGAAAATGTTAATAAAAGAATGTATTAATCAAGCTATTCCTTAACAATATTATATCCATTTTTTCTCTCCACTAGGATTCAGATTTTAATGTTCAAGTTGGGCACTTTATTACCTACTACTTGCCAGTTTTTTTCTGGCTCAATTATTTTCTCAGGTTCCTAATTTTAAGATAATCTAGCAGTATTATCCTAATCATTAAGACTAGTCTTAACTCTCTCTCCCTCCTTCTCTAGGTTATAAAGTGGAGAATATATTATTATATTGTAGGCCTCTTTAACTGAAGACTAATATTCTTTATTATCTTAAATAAACTTCTTTAATCTATATAACGGAAAAATACTCCTAAAAAGAACTCCGTTAAGTTCAGATAAATAATATACTAAGGGTCGTAGTTCATTAAAAACAATATATAAGCCAGTCCACTTATATTAAAGTTTAATATTTAAAAACTTGTTAATGTGCTTTAGGGTATTATATAAAAGTACTAAGTCGTCCTTTATTAATAGTAACGCTTAGATTTTGTGAGTAAAACACTGATCAGCTCTGTTAGCAACTTGCTGTTTAAGTTCAGTAATTTATTAGGTAGTACTGTTAATATCTTTTGGTCGTTTTTTTATTATCTTAAGGCGGGCTAGGATAAAGTCCTCCCTACTTTTAATGCTTTTTTAGTTAATAACTCTTTATAAGGGTATTAATGTTTTAATCGGGAGAATAAGCGCTTTTTTATAAACTATCTTATAAGGTGAACACTTATACTTTTTTATTAATGTTCTGTTGGCTTATATAAGCATATTTAGCTTTTCGGTCTATTGTTTACTAGTGCTATTAGTAGCTTTTATTAGACTATTTTTAAGTGGAATATAACCAGCTTTTATTAGTTCTTGTTTTTGCGGATAATAAGCAGGGCTTTGATTAATAAAGATACCAAGTTTTTCGCTTGCTTTAATAAGCTCTCCTTTATTTTCTAGGCTACTATTATACTTGATTTTAAGTAGAAGGCTATGCTAGTAAATGATTTGCTTTTTAATAAAAGCTACTATTGATAAGGACAGGGCTTAGCTGATCGTCTTGGCTTTTAAATAACTGCACGTATTATATTTTGTTTTTATGATAGCTTTTTTCTTGTTTTATGTTAGTATATACTGAATATTTATAATTTAAGTCGTTAAAATATTTAATGGTTTAGATAATAATATATAATCGGTTTTTATTTAATTAAACGATTTCTAATAAGGACTGCAAGATGTAATAGCGTTTTTTACATAATTATACATGCTATATTACTAGTAGAGAGCTGCTAGCTGATAATATATTAATTCGCGTTCTTGATGCTTAAGTTTTAAGTAGTACTTGTTAAGCAAGATTTTCTTTTAAAGCGCTGTATTGATCATTTTTCGCTATATATACCGCTTTTTAGGCTTTTTTTATAGAATATTATCTAGAAGGCAGAACTTAAGGTATATATTCTTAAAGTTCTGTCTTTTCCTGCTTATAGCATTCTGTAGTTTGTTTAGGAGTTTTAATATGATAAAAAAACGCCCGATCTTTTGTGAATGTTTAGTTTAGTTTATTATTAGCTGAAGAAATGCTTTCTCCTAAGTCTTTTTTATTGCAAAGTTGAACATTAAAACCGTTTTATTACTTTTATTGTTGAAATTGCAGAATAAAGTACCGATTTAAGCTTTAATAAAGGTTTCTATATTTTTTTCCTATTGATTATCGATAGTATCTGATAGTTTTTTAGGCTTACGCGATAATGTATTAGTTATTATATTTTTTTTGCTTAGTAGGTGGCGAATTTTAAAGTCGAACATTTTAATGTATGTAATTTATTAAGTTAAGCTAGCTTTAAAAAGACTAGTAAAACTATTGTTTAATTAATAGATTAGGATTTTCGTATTAGTTTTTAGAATAAAGCGCACGCTGTATAGTGCATTCTTTATTTTTTGGAGAGATTTTATAACTGTAAAGTACTTTGATTTAGTTACATAATAATTAAGCTTCGCGCTTTGTTAAATGCTTGATTTATACTTGGCAGGTTTTAGATTTTTGCTGATTATTTATGATAGTTCCGCTTTTTATTTTGTTCTTAAAGCATTTGTTTTTAGAAATATCTAACCTGCTTTTTTTTCGTAGGATATTAAGATAAGTAACGGCGCTGTTGTAAGCTTTTTTTTAATAGTTTTAACGGTATTTTTTTGATTATTTTTCCACTTAAATAGGATATTCTTTCTTAAGAGAACGTTTAAGGGCTTTATAACTAATAAATAATATAGGATTTATATCTGGTAGTAGACCGCTAACTTTATAAATGCTTTTATATTAGTAATATGATAAAACTTTACTTATTTAAGTATTTTGATAACTTTTGTATTATTAGGTTTGCGATTATTTAATCCGTAAATATACTTTATAATTTTGACCGCTTTGGTATATTATTCCGATTTTGTTGTGCTGACTGTTGCGCTAGCTAGTTCGAAAGCTAACAAAGTAGTATTAATATTTTCTAAATGCTTAAGAACGAACTGATGAACACTAGGGGTAACTTTTTGATTATTATATCGAGTTTTTAGTTTTATAACTTTAATATTATTGAAGAAATAATCCGCAGTATGTAGTACTAGGTTATAGAGTATTTGACCGATTACCCTAAAGAAGTGCACAACAGAATTCGTGCTTTTTTATAGTATTGTTATTATTTTAAATAAACCTAGTGCGGTAGAAAACGTTATTAAATCGCGGCTAGCTTTTAATAACGTGAGTTGGTCGTAGCTAAATAAGAAATCTATTATAGTTAACATTTTATACATAGTAAACTGCCTAAAAAATGATTTATAATCTTTAAGTAGGTTTGTATCTTTAATTATGATACTATTAGCTTTTGTTTAAAAGTTAATTAAGCGAATGCTTTTATTTTTCTTTTTAACGATAAATTAGGCATTCTTGTATAGGCTATGCTTTTTTTTGAGAATGCTAACTTTATGCTTTAATTTTAAGGCCTTATTAACTCTCGGTTGTAAGGCCTTTAGGATCGGGATATTCTTAACTTGTTACGCTTTGTACAGGATAGTCCTAATTTTATATAGTAGCGCAACTTTATCGCAAACTCTGCTAATATTTTTTATAGTCTAGCCTAGCGCGGCTTTTTTTTAATATAGGATTTTAAGAAAGATTGTTTTTTCTTTTTCTGTAAGCTCAGCTTTTTTAATCCGATTAAGGATATTTTGTACTTGCTTTTCTGTAAGCTTCGATTTTTAAAGCATTTTAAAAAACTTGGGGTAGATATTTTAAAACACGCTATCTTTTTTTAATAGCTTAAGGCTTTCTAACGTAGCCTTCGTTTTTTTAAGTGCTTTAACTTTTTATAATATTAATTCTAAAAGTACTAACTTGTTTAGTTTAGTAGTATTTACTAGAACGACTTTTCTACTTTTGGGCTTATATATTATGGTGATGTTAATATAAGCATCTTTATTTTTCTGACTTTAATTCGATAATTTTGTAAATACTGAATAAGCGTTATTGTTTGATAATATAGCTATTAAGCGCTTATTTAATCCAAGGTTTAGTATTTTAACCTGTTTATTTGATTTATTTGCCATTGGCTCTCCTTTTTGATTATTTATTGGTTTAAGGTTCTTACTAGCTAGGCCTGATTTGCTAGCGGGCTCTAGTTTTTTTTGTTAAAGTATTGACTATCGTGAGCTTTATGTTTAAGGATCGTTTTTTTGCTTAATAGTTATAACAGGATTTGAACTTTTGTACTATTTATAACTATTTATGCAAATATAAACCTATTTTTATATATAAAGGTTAGTCTTGTTTTTATAAAGAAATTTATTTTTAAAAAAAGCGGCTTATTAGCTAATTTATCCTTAATAACGTAAATTAGAATATTTATGTAAAAGTTAGATATTTAAACTCGTATATTAGGGATTTCTGTAACGAATAGGATTCTCCTACTTGGCTTTTTATAAAATAACTAGAAACATATAGTGGTTTTTTGTATAAACAAATAGTTTTAGGAAGTATATAATTTAGCGATTATTGAAGATTAAGCCTTTAAATCTAAAATAGCCGTGATAGGTTTTTTTGCGCTTTTAATCCCGATACGAACAGTAATTTTAAGTAAAAACTTTATATAATTTATAATTAATATTAGGTTAACTGAATAATTTATACTTAGTATATTAATAAGATTAATAAAATGCTTGTTTTGGGCTATAATGTTAATATTAGCGGGCGTTTTAATGTTTTCTTTTTTTTAGTTAAGGCTTTAAGTAATCGTATAATTAGAAGGGCTTTTATGAAATTTAGTGCAATTCTAAGCGTTTTATTAATTAAATCTAACAGTATTTTACGTGAAATAAGGACATGCTTTAAGAGATTATTTTAAGTTTAATTGAGCTTTTTATTAAGTTAAGTCTTGATTTTTTCTTTAAGTGCGTGCTAAGAGCTAAAGCTTTTTTTAGTATTATTTTTCTTAATATTTTCAGCTTCTTTTTAATCGGGCTTATTTTAACTTTTAGATAGCTTATCTTCTTTAGGTGCAAGAACTTTTGGATTAGTTTGAACTTTAATAGTACTAGATGTAACCTAAGTACTACTTTAAGTTATCCTACGTTTTTCTGCTAGAACATTCTTTGTATTCTGTTTAATAGCAAGTAGATCAAGTTTTTTTACTATAGCGAAATATCTCTTTGCAAATAGGTGCGAGGCTGTATTAAGTAATATAACGTTCTTAAATTTAGTTTTAAGGGCTTTTTCGAATAGGAATAAGCAACGTTTTTTTTAATTAATAATATCTAGTGTATTTAAAGCAGTGTCTTTCGGATTATTACGAGGTGAGGGTTTTGTAATGATCACGCTGCCTAGCTGCAGAGCTAGCTAGGTCGATAAATCTCTGGATTTATTACCTGTACTAATCTCTTAGCTTGTAATCTTATATTCAGCTTTTTAAACGATCGTATTACTGTTTATCTTGTTATTATATATTTATAAGTAGATTAGAAGGTTAACGGGTCGGCCAGCATTCTATATAGCTGCATAGACATGTTTTAGGACCAGGATCTGGGAAATTGCTGCAAGAGAGTTCCGGCCTCCCAGGTAATAACTTTTTAACTCGTACTTCTAGCGCAAAACCTCGTATTTAGTTAGATTGTTAAGCTCTTTATATTAGGGCGTTCTATGTTTATTATTTCCGCAAAAATAACAAGCAAAATTGTCCCGGTCTGGGTGTAGGTTATATAGTTTTCTTAATCCTTTTGTAGCTGATACTGCATTCAGATCAACCGATTGCTGCTAGCGTCGTATATTAGCTATTTCCTCTCTAGTTTTTTATATATTAATTAATAACTTAGTAATCTGATCTGCTAGCAAGGAAAAGAACAAGCTTTTTTCTCTTATTGCTTAAGTCTACTAACAAGTTGTTTTAATTATCTTATTATTTTAAAAAGTAGCAGGTTACTGATCGTACTAAATAAGGTCTTGTATTTTGGGTTTTTTATTGTTATATAAATTAATAAAGCGAATAGTTTTAGCCTACATGCGGATATATTTATAAGCAGTATTATACGCTATAGTACGGGCAGTAAAAAAAAGTTCTTTGTTTTCTTTTATAATTTCTATAACGATATTCCCGCTAATACGATTAAAGAAACCTTTAGCAGCTAATCTTTTATTTTTTAGATTATTCTTCCGGATTTTATTAAAAATAACCTTATAGTTTATAGCGTACTTATAGATTTTTTTTAAGTCTATAAAACGCGGTTTTTTAGTTTTTAAATCCTTTAAACAATCTTTTAATAACTTAAACTACTTAAGATTAAAAATTTTAAAATACCGAAAAAAGTTCTTTTTTATATTTTTCTAAGTAGTAATATTTTTTAAAGCATTTTTAACTCTTTTTTTTTGCTTTATACTTATAGTTTAATAAAGCAACTTATTAATCATTGTTTTATTATTTATATAATAACGTTAAAGTATATTATATATTTTCTTTAACTATTTTTTTATATTGCTTTTATTAAACTTAAAATAAAAGTATTAAAAAGGGCTAAACAACGTAATAATAAGCTATTATTATAACTTGTTTATAGTTTTTAGTAACAAGATGTAGTCGATTAAAGCTAAAATTTTCTTTTAATTAGATTAGGACTAGGAGTTTTTTGCTAAAATATTTGAATACGCTGATAAAGTAACAGATAAACTATTAAAAAAGCTAATAAAAACGGGCTTACGATATAAACCGAAAGGACCGGTAATAACTAACAGAATAATTAGTTTATTTATTAATTGCTTAACTATTTAATTAATAAATTGCTCGGCTAATTACTTGTTTAACTTCGATTTTAACTTTTATTTTAAAACTATTAAAGATACTGATTCTGTTTTTTAAAATAAACTATCGCGACTAATAAAAATCGACTTGCTTAAAGCTCTACTATAAGTTATAGCTATATTAAAAGCTATCGATCGAAGCTGTTACTAAATTTTCAGCTTTTTAACTATTAATTATAAAACTAAGCGAGCAAGTTTTATACTTAATCTTAATATATCCAAAAATTTATATATAATATTTTCGATTATTTAAGTATACCGATTTCGGAACACTCTAATTAAAATAATACTTAACTAACAAATAAACTCTTAGTACTTTAAACCGCCTAAACTAATAAACGCTGTTAATAAAGATTTAAACTTCCTTATAAGAATAGCTTAAATACTCGCGATCTTTACCGCTTTTTTTTAGCTAGTATTTATAGTACTTTTTTTTATAGCTTGAACTATTTTATAAACTTATTAACTAAAATAAGCAAAATCCTAATTAAAGCATTCTTTAAATAGTAATACTTTTAAATCGACTTATTTAGTTATTTTTAAAAGTAAATTAAATATAGGGCTTCTTAATTTCTGCTTATAACTAGTCTTTTAACTTTTAGATTCAACCCTTTTTATAAGTAGTCGTGCGTTAGTAACAAGGTCTCTTATTATCCTACTTAATTAATATACTGCTACGTTCTTAAAAACTTTACGCTATTATCTTATAATTTAATAGTTAATAACCTCGCTAACGTTTAATAGTTCGATATAAAGTATTTACTACTAAAAGCTAGAGTTTATATCCTAAAATAAAAGTAAAGTTTATTTAAGGAAGCTAATTAATCTGAAAAAAAAAATACCCATAATGCAGAACATAGTAGCGGTAGTATTTTTAGTTACTGCTTTCTTATTCGGACTAAAAAAAAAGAACTAAAAGTTAAAAACTTCACTTAAGTATGTGGACTTAGCAAATCTAGCAGTAATAAATTAAGCAATACATTAATTAATACGAACGTATTTAAAAAGGACACACTTAGATTAACCTGGGGCTTATATAAAGAGTAATTTATAACTTAACAAGAAGCTTAAATTCTGTACTAAAGTATACGTGTGTTTAAAATCTACGCATGTATGAAAAGAACGCAAAAAACGAAAAAATACACGATTAATTAACTTAACCCCTGAACGCTAGTTACGTGACTGGACTTCCCTACCCCGAATCAATAGCTATAAACTTTAAAATATATTATTATAGGTTTAAAGTATTGCTTTATTATTACTGTATAAAAGTTAGCTTTAAATTATTTTTATAATGTTTTTAAAAAGATGTTTTAATTAAAAGTTTTTTTAAATATATTGTTATTAATTATAATAACTGTTTTAACAGCTTTAAACTATAGATTTATTAATAATTTAGTACTTATAATTATAGTTTTTATTTTTTTGTTTATAACTTTTTTATATTATTTAGTTTAGTTATTTTGTTCTAGTATATTAGCTAATAAGATTGTATAAACTATACTATTTTTTTTTATATAATGTTTTATACTTTTTTTAAAAAGTATTAATTTATTATTATTATATATAATACTTATTTATAGTTTATACTACTTTTAAATGAAAATATTAATATTGTTTATTTTATTAGTAATATTTTAACTTATAAAAGCATAATTAAAAAACTATGCGTGCTTTATTTAAATTATTTTATTTATAATTAATAAAGCTTTAATAGTATTGTTATAGCTTTTTTAATAACTAAAAAAGTTTATATAAAAGTAAAAATATAGTATAAAAACAGTTTAAAAAAGGCTTCTATATAAGGTTTATTTTTTTACTTTGTTTTATATGTAGTTTTTATATTTAATTATATTAAAGCTTTTAATTTTAATCTTTATAGCTTATTTAATTATATAATTAAATATTTTAAAGCTTATATAGCTTAGTTTTTTATACTAAATATTTGCTATAATTTTTTATATAGCTTTTTATTGCTTAATTTTAGCTAAAAAAGCACTTATTGTAAATATTACGTTATATTTAAGTATATACTATTTTTTTATACGTTTTATATAGTATAAAACGTTATTATTTTTTATAATTATGCTTTTTTTATAATGTTATTTAAAGCTTTTAGCTTTTAAACATTTTAAAAAAACTAGGTTAGTTTAAAATGTTAAAATATATTTAATATTTATTAGTAGTATTTTAGTTAGTTTTATTAATATTTATACTATTATTTAGATTTTTTTTTATTATAACATGAATTTATTACGTTCTGCTGTATATGTTATTGTTACTAGTAGTAAACTAAGTTTTATAGTACTAGGTTATATTGTTATAAAAGTATGAATTAAATTTTAAATTTAATATGAAAAAGTTGTAAAAAAAGTAGTTTATAACTTTTTTTTTTATATTAAACGTTATTATAGTAAAAATTATAAAATTTTTAAATTATTTTAATTTAATAGTAATATTAGTTTTAGTATTATTATTTTTTTATTAGTTTTTTAAACGTTTGATGCTTACTTTAATATACTGTTTATAAAAAAAAACTTTTAAAGCTTTTTTAACTTTTTTATTAATAGTAGGATTAATTTTAAAGCTTAGTTTTTTAATATTTAAGTTATAGTATAAGCAGTTATTAAAATAGTATTTATTACTGTATGTATAAAAAGATAAAAGCTTACTATTTTTTAAAAAAAGTATATTTTTAAGATTGAAACTAACGTTAATAGCGTGTGTGTTTTTATATGTTGTTTTTTATACTGTTTAATTAAGTTTTTGTTTTTTTTTAAATGTTTTAAATAGTATAAAAAGCGTGAAAATAACTTTATTATTTTTTGTAAACTTTTTTGTTATTTTATAGCAGTATTATTTAATAAAGTTATTATTTTAAGTGTTTATAGCTGTTAATAGATTAAGAATAATGTTAAAATTATTTTTTAATTTAATTTTATGTTTTTTATAACGTATTTAGAGTTTTTTAAAGTTTTAAAACTATTATTTAATACTAATATAGTTTTTATTAAGTTATTAGATTATAGTTTATGTTTTATATATTTTTTTTTAAATAAGAATAAAGTTAAGTGCTAGTTAAACTTTAAAAGATTTAATTTTATTTTTAAAGCTAGTTTTATTAACGATATAAAAGTACTATAAGCTATTAATAGTTTTTTTTATTAGTTTGTTAATAGCATTAATTTTAGACTTAAAGTTTATATTAACTGTTTTTTATATTAAATAGAACTTTAAGTTTATATTATACTTTAATAAATTTTTAAAGAATAGGTTTAATAATATAAAAGTTATTGCTTTATACTTATTTAGTTATAAAAGTATAAAAAACGTGTTATTTATTTTTTTTAGATCTAGAAAGTTTATATTAGTATATATAAAGATTTTTTAGTTTACTGTTACTTATAATATATAGCTTAATTAGGCTTTTTAGTTCTTTAATGATTTTAAAGTAATTATAGCTATTTTAAAGTTTATTATATATAAATAAAGAAAAGATTTGTTTATATTTATATAAAAGCGGACTTAATTAAAGTATATTAAGCTTATAACTTTTAGAACTATATACTTAAAAAGATCAGATATAGTTTATAAATAAAGTTAAAGAATATATATTACTAACTAGAATACTACTATAAAAAGTGAGAGATTAACTTTATATATATATACATTTTAAAAATCTACTTAAACAAGTTTTCTATACTAATTAAGTGTAGTGTATGGTAACGTAGTTTACATAAAAGCATTAGTATTATGAGTTTCATCCTAATTGACCCTAACTAGCGCTAACAGATCCTCCCTTCAATAACAATCAACTATCATTAACCCTTATATTCATGGATGGAACTTCGCCCAACACTCAAAAACATTGACCTGGTCCTGCTTGGCTTGAGCTGTCTCTAAATACCGAGAGACAGATAATCATATTTACTTCATAATGAATTGCTAGATACATTGGTTCATGATGACAGCTCTAACTATTTCATCCAGTTCTAGTACGTGTTATACTACAGGCCAAGTTAGAGCGCTTCTTATTCTTCGTCTGGCCGGACATCATATGGGCGTGTCATCATCAGATTCGCTAGAATCCGAGCAAAGATAAAAGGTGTCCACCCGTCGATAAAGGCTACCTAATATACCATAGCCTATATAACCACGTCCCAAAAACACGGGCAAAGGCCAATGTTCAGCGCCTAAGTATGCCTAGCGAGTGGCGTGTGCTTGAGCTTGGAGGGACTGTGGTAAAGTAAAAAAGGGGCGAAGAGAGGTGATTTTCCACTAGGAGAGAAATTTCAGGGGCAAAGTCTAAGCGGCCTATGCGAATGTCCTATATGATAGATAATTACATGAAGCCATTGATTTTTTAACCCAGCTGCCATGTTACGCGCCCCCATTAAAGTTACATTACTGGCTACCTCGATCTCTTTCGGACAGTTGAGCAACTAGAGGAAGCGGTCTGGTCACTTGCCTGAGGCCACAGCCCCGGCCTCCTCTCCTATACGTAAGCGACTTGTGGACTGCCAGGAGTCAGGTCGGGCAAGGCAGGATTTTTAAATCATGGATGATCGGCCAGCGACTTCAAGCCGGCGCTATCCATAATGGCTGTTGGTCTTTTGGGTAATTACCGGGACAGGCTGAACACAAGATTGGATGGGTTGGTCCAACTCTCAAGGGGCAAGGCAGAATTCGCAGTTTTGTAGATATAGTTGGCTAGAGGCTATGAGTCAGCGCATACTGAGGTAGATAAGCTCATAATTATACGCTTTTGCAAAATTATTGAATTAAGGCTTGAGAACACAAATAATGTGTAATATTACGAGAATGAGTACATGCAAATCACCTCGTACGATGCCACCAAGATAGTGTCGGAATCCCGTTCAAAACAAAATATTCCTCCAGCTAAAGACTTGTCTAACCAACGTCTCCACAGATGTGAGTCTGTTGATGTTTCGTTGCCCGGTCATTTTGATACAGCAGTGCAGCCCCAGGACATATTACTAGACTAGCTGTTATTTACGAAAGAATAATTAGATATTCACTTACACACGTACAAGCAGGTCAAGGTTACCTAGGAAAACACCGCTTTCCCTTGCTATATCGTCCGCTTTATGGTCCTAGCACTCGCCAAGGGGCATAGGGGCTAGAGGGGTAGCTCCGAGTTTTGGTCAGGGCGCAAAGCATTCTCGATCCACCGCCACAGCTTTGCATCTGCCACAAACCCAGAGTTCATTTCTGACATCAGCGTCAACTTTCTGGCGACCGCAAGACTGCTCAACCTTTTTTTCTCCCTCGTCAAGTGAAACTCTGCGTCCTCTAATTCCTTGATCTCCGCTTCCGACACGTCATCCTGGCGTAGCTCGGCCAGAAGTTCCTTGTTAGCTTCTAGCTGAGCTTGCGTGTGGAAAAGGCGGGCGTAGTCTACCGACTCTGCCACCCTCTGATCCTCGGTGAAATTCACGCGTTCGTACAGGGACTTGAAGAGTTTGTAATCTTGCCTGGAAAGTAGACGAACTAGGCGAGCAAAATACCACACAGCCTCGGCTTTCTTCCAGTTATCAGAATCGATTTTTATACCTCCTACATTAAAGGATGACCTCAAGGTATTAATCAAAGAGCTCGACGGTGGTAGTGTCGAACCAGCCAGTCCTGGGGTAGACAGCAACTCAATGATCGGACCGGTTGTCGTAGAAGCCCAATCAATTATGCAAGTAATATTGAGATCCTCGTCAACAAATATATTGCCAGCGTGCAGATCCGGATGAGAAATGGTAAAGCTGCTACTTGCTGGAGTCGAAAGGCAGGGGATCATGTTGTAAAGGAAATGGCCCGCAATGCAATAATCAAGCCGATTTTTGCTATTCTCCAACTTCCCACCGACTGTAACAAAGTCATTCCACCGCCTTGTTGCAGCTAAAAAGCTATTCAAAGTAGGATACTCAGGAGGCGAAGGGACCGGTGCAAAAAATGCACGGGGTGCCATGACAAGCTCCTTGGCATGGGAAGTAAATGCCGAGATAAGCGAGTTGAAGTACTGCTTATCTTCAGAGAAGGGGCCTCGATGTATCACTTCTTCGATTGTGTCTCTCCATTGCCAAATGAGCGCCGGGGAGAGACATTCCCCGACCAAAAAATTACCCTGGCCATCTTCAAAGATTGACCCGATCCGGTCGAAGCGAACCTCTAATAGGCGAGACATTATAACCCCAAGTTGACGTATGATTTTATGCCGGTCCTGATCTGAAAGAGGGAGGAGTGACCGAGAGAAATCATACTGCCAAGGTTGAGAAGAAGCGTCCGCCCAGTCATATTCTGCCAGAGGGCGGCCGGCTGCCTTGCTCTGAAGGATATAAGGAACTCCAATATCGTTGTCCTTAGTGCCACTACCGTAGTCAGTAATCAGGAAGCAACTTTGAGGCCCCTCTTACCTGTAAGAATAAACTTCTGGGACAGGAACAGAGCAATGGGCTCTTAGATACTTCATAGTGGCTGCTTCGCTCACCAGCATCTTAGAGGCAGATTCGTCGGTAAATACTGCGCTAGTGCACGGAGAACGAAACACCCAGTCGATTCCATCGTCAAAAGAAACGAAAATGACCCAGTTCAGGCTGCCAGATTTCGGTGCCTTTGATACGTCGCAGGTGCATGATTGACCTCGGAGCTCCCCAGCAAGGGCAAGAAGAGCATCTACGTTGAATTTGGCAAAGTTGAAGATACTGTCCTGTCTGTTTGCGGACATGTTGATATTGCAGAAGTGTGAAAGGTGAGGAAGGAATAGGAACAATCAAGGTAAAATTATTCTAATTGAGAGCAGCTAGATCTGCATGCCAAAGGGGTAAGTTTTATTTACTATTGTAAAACCAGACATGGTCGCCGGCGATATAATAGCCGCGGGGTGGAATACTAGATCCACGAGAGGGGGCGGGCACCCAGGAGGGGGTTGGGGGCGGGGCAAGCCTTTGGCGTCTTTTTGGCATTCTGAAATAGATTCTCAACAGATAGTTTGAAGATGATATGTGGCTGAATGATAATAATACTGTGTCCAAAGAATGGAAGTACGATATAACAGGACGGAATAGAGAGCTTCCTTCCTCGGTATTTGTACACGAAAGCAGCGAACATATAGGTCATATGGTGAATGAATGTAACTCAGCTCGGTGTAGCTATTCATCTTTCGAACCAACAGTCCTGTGGTAGTGCCGGTGCTTCCAGGGTGAGTTCAACATTCCAAGCACCAACATGACGAACCTGCTGATATGATTGGAAATATTCAAGGAGTCAGGTGGGCAGCAGGCCGCTGTGGTGACGGTTTTCTTGCTGCGACCTACTTCAGAACGCGCCTAAGAAGTTGCTCCGGTTCATTCCAAGTGGATTTTCCTCTTCGCATGAAGTTTTCACTCATGCTACTTGCGAAATTGCCCTAGCAAATCGGAACTAGCAACATTTCAGGGCGGCAGGGTGTTTCTTCGTGCTCCGCGGCAAAAAAGGAAATCATTTGGCATCTCTTCGGCGGAGGGCCTTGTCCGGGCCCTCAGAATCGCGTTGGTGACGCCTCGCAGCGTTTTACATGGCATTGAGAGAATGCCTACGTTACTGAACGAGCTGGAGGATCGAGGCAAGCAACCACAAACGAGTGATGTGGTCGGCTGGTGAGCACCGTGAACACTTTTTTCAATTTGAAAACACCATCATATAAATCCGCATCTTTCTTGTGAGTATACCTACAACAAGTAGATTGGCCTTACCTTACTTTCAGGTATTGCTGTTCTTAAATCCGCACTCGAGTTATACTCGAAGGGTCTGGCGCGTAGGCTAGGCAGTCTTCGGCTTTTGTTGGGTCAGTTCATAGCCCCTGAATGAGGCTAACACTTCCCGTGTGGGCTTTCCAGGTTTGCTTTTATCCAAGACATCATTCGTGCGGCGCTGACCTACATCTGTCACCAACAGCACTACCGCCGATCCTCACGGCAGCCACTGGACTCAGCTTCTTCTCGTCATATACACATCATACCTACCAGGTGGATCAAGGTAAGAGGTGATATTGGCTCCTCTACAAATGGTGGTCCTTGGTGATTTCAGCGGCTGTCGTGAGATTTGGCGGTAGTTGTTTCGCGTGACGTCGGATCATCGCAGCAAGAGAAGCTGGGAGCTTCCGAAGGACCTGCAGGCTACTTCATGCTGGGTTCGACACTCTCATGTTTACAGCTTGGTAGTCCGAAGGTATTGGAACTGTTGAAGGGCATTGTGAAGTTGTGGGTGGCGACTCAGCATCTGGGCTAATGTATCAAATTGCAGAGGCTATGTACCTGACTGCATGACAGCTCCTAGTACTGCCTATCTACCTAATGTGCGATATGTGGCAAAGCGGTGCGTGAACTGTGCACTCCCTCCATCTTCCTATGTGGTTCACCTTCACGCAAGGGGGGTGGTTAGGCAGAGCAGGGATGGCAAGGACTCTATTATGACGCGCGCAATACTGTTCGTTTCTGTTTACAACCCCCTCCTGTACCCAGCCCTTGATTTTCTTCAGTAGTTGTCCTTCAGGAACTGTCCGGCCAGGTTCAAACCATCAACCTCGACCGAAATACTTAGTGCTTTGACCTCTTCTAGCTCTTTCTCCACAGCGGCAACCTCGTTCTTGACCACATCCCAAGCTCCTTGCGTGAGCGGTAGCCGTAGCGGCATGGGCTTTTCCTTGGACTGAGCGACCACTTGATACATGGCACCGGCCACTTTTTCAGCGGGAGTCCATGTTTTCTGGATTTCGGGGTTTACGACGTAGCCCTCGAGGATTCTTGTAGGACAGTCGGGTGCCGTGTACGCCGGATGTGGCGGTAACCAATCCATGGCACCTTTGTTTGCGTAGTTGGTCTTGGTGCCTCCGGGCTCGACCAGGCAGAAGTGGATGTTCCAGTCGGGCCGTACCTCCTTGCTGAGACTCTCGGTAAAGCCCTCGACACCGAACTTGGCGACGTGGTAGAAGGCGTTGCCGGGGAAGCCTGCGAATCCTCCCAGCGAGGTCACGTTGAGCACGGCCCCGCCTTGCTGGCCGGTCTTGGGGTTCTCGTCGCGGAAGACGCGGACGGCGTGCAGGCAGAGTCGGACCGTGCCCCACATGTCCGTCTCGACAACCTTGCGCGCCTTGGCTTGGCCCTCGGGGGTCAGCGCCGACTCGGTGTCGCCCATCAGCCCGTACCCGGCATTGTTGACCACAACATCGATGCGGCCGAACTTGGCGAGGGCGGCGTCGATGGCGGCGTCGATGGCTGTGTCCGAGGTCACGTCGAGGTCGAGGGCCAAGACGCGATCCGAGGTAGCCAAAGCGGGCGGAAGCTTGGAGGAGTTTCGGGCGGTGGCCACGAGTCTGTGAGTGGGGTGGGCGGCGACGATGTGGGCCAATGCTCCACCGATGCCAGACGAGCAGCCGGTGACTGTTCATGTCATTAGGATTCGCGAGTGAGGGTGAAGAGGGGGTGCCGGGTGCTGGGTGCCGGGTGAGTCTCACTAAACCAGACAGCATTTTCGGGGAGGCTGTAGAGCGACGCCATGGTTGAGAATCCTTGTACTTGCAGTCCACGACTTGTTCTCTGAGCCGGGCGATCGAGATTTGTGAACGATACCTACCTAACCTCTCAAAGCGACGAGCAGGGAGAAGCGGAATTGGAATTCGGCCGAGCCGCATTTCAGGTCTGCGCTGATATTATTGCCCTTTATATATAGGTGATATACCTGGAGCTGCAGATCAACCAACAACGTATTTACTCCTTTTTAAGTGACTTTGAATGCCGGGTACAATTTCGCCGTTTAGATGGGGTTTGCCAAACAAAGTATTCACCGACTTGCATAAAATGACTGGTCTACGTGCACGCATAACTGCCCGAATGAAACCAACAGAGCTTAAACCTACCTCGCTAACCCCCCTAGGCGCCCCTCACGCTCAAACTTGCGGCGTGGTGGGGGTATGCAAGGTGTACTTCTACTGCATCGTGCAAGTTGGTGACAAAGAAATTGACACACATCCCTTAACACTGACATACACAGTAAAGACGATAATACAGCCAAAATAGTCTGAATTAAATTAAAATTAATTAAATTGCGCATTTTTGGTGGCCTAAGCTCTAGCGATCAATTCTCTAGTCAAATAAATTGAAATACGTGGTGGAATTGATCTTCAGAATCTGATAACTGTTATTGAGAGAGTGTCAATTTTTTTTGTCACTAACTTGGGTGCTTGGGTTTTTGGCATTGGGTTGGGCCGGCGAACCCTAGCACAGGCTCTCGTGCCGAGTTCCTAATACTGCTTAATTCTCTAGCTGCCTTAAAAATGCCTTTGGGAGTATCGTCGTTATTACATCCGACCAACATCAATTACTAGCGATCACAGGCCCAGAAGCCCGAGTCTCAGGTACTTGCTGTCATTATCAATCCGATGTCTGATCTCACCAGAGCTCAGTTCTTCTACATCCCATTCCGTCCAGGTATAGCGTCCATGAAGGAAAGCAGCTTCGTCAGATGCAGCCCATACTGCATAATGTCCAGGGAGGTCATCTGAGTAAAATGTTAGCCTCCGTATAAGGTAGCGTCAGTTCGGTCCCTTGAGTTGTAGTATCATGCTCACCGTGGTCGTAAAGAGACAGGTCATCACCGAATCCCAATGTCTTAGCGGAAAATGTGTAGATAAAGCCAGGATGAAAGCTGAGCACTTGCATATCGCTAGCGGGAACTTCCTGGGCGATCAACTGCATCAACAGAGCAGCAGCGTTCTTCGATAGACCGTAACTTGGCGTTTCCTTGTTCACTTCGAAGTTATGAATGCTGAAAGTAGACACATTCAGCAAGACCTATCGGATGAATATCAGCTCACGTTAGTTGGTTATAAGCATCAGAGTTTATGGTTGGTCATACCAATTTCTTGCTAGTGTCTCGATTCTTTTGGTGGTAGAAGTGCTCGACAAACTGCAAGTTTGCGCCGACATTAGTCGTATAATCAGCGATTACTTCGTCATGGCCTCGATCCAGTAGCGAGGCCTTATTAAACTGGATGCGAGCCGCGTTGAGGACTAGGACATCAATTACTAGTCCGTCGCTATCAAATTGGTTCCACATCTCCTCAACTGCCGCAGAATCAGCAATGTCGAGTGCGCGTCCGATGAAGCTCGTTTCTGGATATTGCGAGGTGAGAGTCTCGACTGCCTTAGTCAAGGAATTCTCTTGTCGACCAGTCAAGATAACAGTTGCAGCATTAGCCTTAGCGAATGCTCGTGCAATGTAGAATCCAATGCCGCTGGAACTCCCAGTTACCAACACAGCACGACCGCGCTGAGAGAGCTCAGGACGAGTTGGGTTAATGGCGGGATAAGGTTCGTGGTGCGTAGTCACATTCATCTTGAACAATAGAGAAATATTGGGTGGAATGAGTTGGATGATAGAATAGTCAGCTCGTAGAAGCTGTTTCTATCCAATATTGAAGTAAGATAAGGTTTAGAGAAACAGAACTACCGAACGGGAGGCCCAGTCTCTTTATAGCATCATCATGGAGACTATTAACCCTAAGTCTCTTTTATCGCCTATATTTCTCCGCAGTAATGCCTCCATCACACTACTACCCAACTCACTGCTCTTGGTGAGTGGTGTGAGTGAGAACTCGCACAAACCGGTTACTTTCCACGCGTCACGTTTGATCAATCTCTAATTGCTATATCAGTCCACGCTAGCTTGGCGCCACGACCCGGGGGTGTCTTCCTGCTTTGCAGGCGTGTTAGCGCTTACCAAGCAAGTCGGATCCGCAAAGTTCCACACAAGTCCCGTCAATGTTCCGCGTTGATTTCCACCCAGTACGCTTACAAACCCGGCATTCGGCGATGGTGGCGTACTTCACTCCGTAAGGAACTACCGACATTATTACTACTGTCTACCAATCCTTGACTATCAATAGCATAGTTTTGGTCTTTCCACCATCTTCCGCAGTCATCCGTGAGGGAAAGAAGGACCCACAGATCTGAGTGATGAAATCGAGGCTGGTGGCGCAAGCGCAGAGTGCTCACTTGCGAAAAGCATGTTTCTCCTGCATTCGTGCAAAGCGCCGGTGCGACAAGAGTCTTCCTTCCTGCCAAAGATGCATAGAAAAAGAAGTGCTGTGCAAATACCCATCAACACGCCCTTACACTCGCCGAGGAACTCGACCACCAGCACCCGAATTGCCATGTGAGCAAGCAGTGGCGCTGGTTTCTGAACAAGCCGTCCCTCCAGTATCAGCACCTACCACTCAAGTGAGCTGGAACTCTGAGTCTTTCCGTTCATATTGGGAACAAGGTGAAACCGAGCTAAATGGTGATAACAGCATCATCACTCCACCAATGCTAGTCAAACCCCGCTGGTTCTTACAGGGGGATTCGTGGTCTATCCACGAATATGAATTGGAAGACGTCCAATTGAACATCGGTGCATCTCACTGGAAGGGCTATGCTAAATGTGTCAGAAGATGGCTACAGCAATGGGTCGTGGACAACCACTGTCCCTTCATACACCGTCAGCTCTACGTCAAGATAGGCCTCCCTGCTTGTTTACAGGATGCATATGCAAGCCTAGCAGCTTACACGAGCAAGACAGAGAAGAATGAAGACTTGGTGATGCAACTAGTGGAAGACAAAGCCAATGCTCTGCTGCGACAACACGAATCATCGCAACTTTTTCCTTTGACAGGCTCGTATGAAACACCAACTCCTGTGCCTATTGTCAATACGTTTGACCATCTCGCGCGAGTTCAAGCCTTGTTTATCTACCAATTCATCCGCCTGTTTGACGGCGATATCAGACACCGCGCCCAAGCCGAGCGACACAGTGCTACGTTGCAGGAATGGAAGACGCAGCTTTGGGAATCTGCCAAATTGAACGCCTACGTCCAGGACACACTCGGCGACAGTGGCTTGTCAACAACGCAATGGCACGGCGCTCTTGAGCCTATCGCGCAATTTTGGCACGAATGGATCCTAGCAGAGAGTGTGCGGAGGACATGGATGGTCGTGACTTATACGGATGCTGTCTATCTCACTCTGCGAGATGGCCAGGCGGTGTGCCCCGGATCCATAGCTTATACACTGCGACGAAGTCTATGGGGGGCAGTGTCGGCCACGGAATGGTATTGGTTAGTCAATAACGAAAATCCTTTATTTATGAGGTCCGACCCGCCAAAGATGCTGCTTGCCAAGGCTTCGCCGCGGGAAGTTGACGAGTTTGGGCTGTCAATTGCCAGCATCATGTGGGATTCGCGCAGCATCGATTCCTGGTTTGCAAAGGCGCCCGACACCAACCTGCAGGAACTACTTCAAGGTAATATTTAGAGGTTGTTGATAGAAAGAAATATGTTTCCATCCTGCACCTCTCTCACGTACTTATACGTTATGGTTGAGAAGATGCCTATTGATACTGTCCTTTATGACATGCCCCCAGATCATTCCTGCCTCACAGAGCAGCCTGCAGCGAAGAGCCCCTTCGTGCGGATCGTCAACTTACAGCAGTGATATTAATCGCTATAAACTTCATGGTATATCATAACAAGCGTATGTGTTTGTTACACGTCCTATGTTGCTTGGTATCCTGTGAGAGAACTGTATTAAATAGCCGAGCCGTTATGAGATTTCTCTTATACAATCCAAGAATGAAGTGTATGCTTGGATTGATTACTGAGGTAAGGAATGACCAGATACAGAGGAAGCCGTAGATTATATGACAATTCCTTCCCTGATTAATTCTGCTGGGCTCACCCGACTCACTCACCCTTTTCTTCCGAGCTGGTCAGTGAGTCCTTCCCGCTCACCTTGCTCGCGCCCCTTAAGTGAGCGAGCCGCGTGAGCCGATCACGTGACTCGCACTCCCTAGCTACATTCTCGCGGCTTCGCACTGACCACCTGGTCCCTCGTCTCCTGTGCCTGTTTTGCGCGAGGCCCGTAACAAGTCTCATATTAGATGACGGTGGAAAGCTTTTAGGGAAGTGAACCCAATACCAAAACCGTCAAGTCTATGATTGTGATGGCAGCCCACCAGAGGAAACCACTTCCGCATCCTGCTTCCCAAATTAGACTTCTCGAGCTTCAGCCCGGTAAAGGCACTATCCGCTGCCACCTCCGTATTACATCCTTGGATGATGCACACGGTTATGAACCGCTATCATACTTTTGGGGATCCCAGGATGATCCGAAGAAGATCGTGTTAGACGACGTTGTAGGCTTCCCCGTCGGGCGGAATCTCTACACAGCTTTGAAGCGTCTGCGTCTCAATGATGCCTTGCGGACATTGTGGGTCGACGCGATCTGCATCGACCAAACCAACATTAAGGAAAAGAATGCGCAGATCCTGCTCATGAGACGCATCTACCAACACGGTTTGCGGACTATTGTATGGCTCGGAGGTCACGATCATCAGACTAGACAGGCGTTCCGGGCAATCGAGGAATTGGCGGCCTTGTATCCACGTGGCCCCGAGGACCTCGTTTTCTGCGACAGAGTACAGGAAACAACCCAACCTCATGGCCCTCTGGGATCGTTGGCCAGATTCATCCAACGCGCGCGGTCTCAGAGAGCGCGCTTGTCAGTTTTGCGCAGGCAGTGGTTCTCGCGTGTCTGGGTCATACAAGAGATTGCAGTCTCTAATGATATTCTGGTGGTTTGCGGCAAGTATTCCATAAAGTGGTATACCATAGAGAAGGCACACAAGGTCACTAAGGATGAGTGGGACGAATGGGGGTACCTACGCAATTTGCTGGAGCATCGAAGGGTTTTCCATGATTCTGGCCGGCTTCGCGACATAGCCAATGACAACGGTTATATCGAGGATGATGGGCCGCAAACGCTGGAACAAGTGCTCTGGAAGTCATTCTCAAGCCGATCCACGGATATACGAGATCGAGTCTTTGCCGTACTTGGGCTCGTCACTTCCCGGCTTGAACAGTTGGAAGATATTAAGATCGACTATGCAGCAGACCCGAACGCCTTGTTCTGGAAGGTTACGGCGAGTTGTCTGGAGTCGGCCGACGATGCAAACCTCCTCTCCATTATTGGCTGCCGCGATCCTGGACACGTGATATTTTGCAGAAATGACGGATACGCAACGGAGATCGAACTTCCTACGTGGAGCTGGATACCGGACTTCGATCACAGTAGTCCCGTTCGAAATCTGCAGTTCTCGCGCAGGAAGTCTTTCAAAGCTACGCCTGTACTGAAAGCTGGGATACGGTTCTCAGACGACAGGACACTATTGAGGCTGAGTGGCTACGTGGTCGATACAATTGAGGAGGTGGGTCCAGTATTCGAAGAATGGCGGGACGACCTTGGTGTTTCCCTAACGAAGTGGTGGGAGCAGATTATTCGTTGCTTTCTTGAAAGCAGAAAACTCGCTAGGGTGGACGAAGAGGGCATCTATCCTGGTACTGAGGTTTCGAGGACGGAGGCGTTCCATCGTTGTCTTCTTTCAATAGATCCTACTAATGCTAAGTCACAGCTAGAAAAGAACTCTGCCCTGGCGCAGTCAAAAAAGTTTGAGAGGATTATTGTTGACAATTTCGGCAAGTCGTACAGGGATAGTGGCTTGCTATCTGCGCCGACGTGGGCTATTCTAGCGAAGCTGGCTGTTAAATATGCAATAGGCGACACTGAGTTAGCCGCAGTTGAGGTTCTGGGTTCGTGGTTCAACTTAGCTAGTAGACGCCTGATGAAAACTGCAGATGGGTTTATCGGCATGGTTCCGCGGTACACAAAGGCAGGAGATGTGGTCGCGTTAGTAAAGGGGGCTCGAGTACCGATGGTGCTTAGGGCCGCTGGTGAAAGATGGAGGTTTGTGGGCGAAAGCTATGTTGAGGGCTTCATGTACGGTGAGGTCTGGAACGAGGCGAAGTGTGAAGTAGTTTGGGTCGATTAAATGAGTATGAATGAACCGGTTACGGTCGTGTGCAAACTTTCAGCCTAGTGCATAGAGAAGTTGCTTAATGTGGCACATTTTAAATACTAAAATGCAGACACTGAACATCAAACCTCGTCAACTACACAGCAAGCCGCAAAGCTGGCTCATGTACCATCACATCTGAATCTTAGCTGTACGTGCAGTTACCGGTCGTCAATAACTCTGGAAAGAAATGGAGTATAGGTAAGCGAGGGGAACTATGGTTTTTTTGCTCGGAGGCGCCGGTTTTATATCTTAACGCAACTATACTCATATATATATCTATGTCCATCTCCTTGCCTGGGAACTGCAGCAACCTCCCACGCTCGCGGGCCGCTAGCATTCAACTAGTAAGATAGTCAACCTCGATGTTGAGCATGAGGACAAGCGTGAGGGGTATGCTATTGATTGTATTCGTGGATTAGAGCATCGTCGAATATATGGCGTAAAAAAGAATAGGGATCGGGACAGGGCAGCGAGGCGGAAGGCTTCTACCGCCAGTATGTAGTAGGACCTACGTTTTCTACCAATGAGATGAGCTACAGGATTCGCCGAAGAAGACTAACAATAGGTCGGTTAGCGACATAGAGAAAGACTTTCTTTTAACGTTCCCCTATTCTGTCGCCGCAAAAGAACCACCCAGTGAATGAACTCGGAACACTTCCAGCGCTCAGACAGCTTGGGATTCCAATTCAGACCCAGACTATTCGCGGCGACGAAAAGGTACGGATATAGAAGTGTAACCGACGCCACCCTCCTGTCGTTACCAGGCCATACAGCTATAATAAAATTGCTTTAAACACCTCCCAGGGCCCAGGATACATCGAAAACACTTAACCCTGGGCCTTTAGCAGCGGCGGCAGCAGAGAACTCAAGATACTTAATCGTTTGGTCCACTATCTACCGCCACGCATATATCGGATACGAACCGAGGCGGGCATAGACAGCTGTCTGTCAAGGACAGAGCTCAGAGGAATATAACAGCAATGATATTCTACGATGGCCTGAGCAGTGCTCTGCTGTCTAATTCATCTACTATGCCGGTTAGATAATTCAAGCCGGGTAGCCTGACTCCGCTGATGACACGCCTGCATCTCTAACAGATTCTCAGACAACCGGAAGCGTGGTTCTGACCCTACTACTGCTATTAGACAACATCAATAGTATGTCCCCTTTGCCAATGATTGCTGTCATCAACGCTACCATCGACGGGATGCCTAAAGACATGTCAACTCCCGCTCCTAGGCCTGATCGAGCTAGGACGACCTCTTCCTGGTCAAGCCCGAGTCTAGCACAATTTGAACAGTACTCCCTGAAGCTGGATTTCTGCCGCTCCTCTGAGTGCGTGTTCATCAAGGATGTTATTGAGCGATAGGCTAACAACGTCGCGAGGGGTGGGAGAGGGGGGACTTTGAGAAGCTGTCCGAAATGGCTAAAAGAATCACAGGCAGCCACGACAGACAAGGCAATGCTATGGCACGCTTACTGCCACAGCCTCCGTCGGTTCTGACACCGCTTCTGATGGCTCAAGGCCCTTCGAACACTCCGCTTGTGTAGGTACATCGAGGTTCTAGTAGACAGCCCCCCATCGTCGAACTGGGCCGTCAAGACGCTAGCTCACAAGTTATCTACCATTTAGACCTAGATAGATATGTCTGAGAACAAAGTGGAGCGCCATGTCCTTTAGTTTATCGAAGGCTGTAACGCCATATTTGCTGCGGTGGCCCCCTAAGTGGCTCCTCGGTGCCTCTAATGGGATCACCTGTGCTCGGCGTCGCCTGGGCAGTGACGCTAGCCGACGTGGAACTGCCTTCACCACCGCCTCTTTCATATTGGCCGTACGAGGAGGGTTTCAAGCGTTATGAGTATTCGCCAGTTAGTTCATTTGTGAAGAGTTTCGCTCTGCTCCGGCTTCCTTCTCTCAAAAAGATTGATTCATAACTAACCACTAGGGTGTCGCGTTACATTTTAGTACTTAATTATCATACATCTCAGTTCAAGTAGATGCGTAAACACTCCCTGAGGTCTATTTGGGATGTAGCAAGCTATAAAACGAAAATCGAGAGAAAGGATGACCGATTAGACTATATGCGTTTGTCGATGAGTTCCCTAAGTCGTTTGTCACAAGCTGACCGAGGTCAGATTGAACATAAAATAAGGAAAGCTTGACGCCAAAAGATATAGCTTTTCATGAAGGCCGATACGATTGCAGGGGAAGATATCAAGATAGTGGAGAATAGATGCGGAGCCCGATGAAAAGGTGCGCTTCTTGGTAAGATTTAGCGTTCTCAAATATGCGATAAATCGCAATGACGCACAAGCTCCTAGCGTAAGCGAGTTTAGAACCAGAGGATGACGTTATATCAACTGCCCGTTATTAATAGTCTCAAGCTTACAGACGGTATTACTAGGGATTTAATCTTCCAATTGAACTTCTCTACCCTCCTGAGTAGCAGCTTTAAGGAGTTATTACGCTGCGTTTGAACCGGCGGCTTTTATAAGTAGCATTAGGCTCTGATAAACAGGGCCAATGGTAATGGATGTGTCGTCATTGTATACTCCACTTGGAGAAACCCCATCATTATTGAGTAAAGATCCACTGCTGTCTGTGAATTGGAAGCTTTGAATATCGCCTAGATCATCTTTCCTGTCACCAAATCGGTTCAAGGAAGCATAGCATGTATCAACTGTACAGGACATCCTAGCAGCTATTGGGCAGAGCGTCGGGCATCCCGTCGATCTTTGAGTCCTACCTTCCTCACATACTCAACCAAGCTGAAAATAACCCCAGTACACACTCTACTTTTATCGACTACATCCTACCCTAAAGCGACCCGAATACCTGGTAAAACTCAATCATGAATTATCTGCTTAGTCTCGTGAGTGTGGCTCTCTTCGTCCTGAGCGTTGCAGCTCAAAACAGTACCTACGTCAACCCAGCCGTTCCGACCGGGACACCGATCCCGGGGAGCTACACCGGGCCCTTGAGACCGCAGGTACACTTCTCGCCACCTCGAGGCTTCATGAACGATCCAAATGGCATGTTTGTGGACGCTAATGGCACCTGGCATCTTTACTATCAATATAATCCGACCGGCGTGACGGCAGGGGACCAACATTGGGGTCATGCGACAAGCATAGACCTGTATCACTGGGTGAACCAGCCTATCGCCCTATTCCCACCGGAGGAAATGGTCTACGTGTTCTCCGGTAGCGCCCTTGTAGATGTAAATAATACATCTGGCTTCTTTCCCGATCAGGATAACGGGGTCGTCGCCATGTTCACTTTGGCGCGCTACTATGCCGATGGCTCTGGAGGACCCCAGACGCAGAATATTGCGTACTCACGTGATGGCGGTTACACGTTCGAGCACTACCACAAAAATCCCGTAATAGATAGCACCAGCAACCAGTTCCGTGACCCGAAAGTTTTGCGGTATCAGGACCGATGGGTCGTGGTCGTTGCGCACTCACAGGAGTTCGTCATTGGGATCTGGACGAGCCCAGACCTAAAAAAACTGGACGTTCGCATCCAACTTCACGCGGCATGGTTTATTGGGAGCCCAATATGAGTGCCCCAATATGGTGAAAATGCCAGTACGGGATGAGAACGGATCAACCATCGACGAGAAATATGTGCTATCTATTAGCATCCAGCCTGGAGCACCTCTAGGGGGTTCGACTACGGAGCATTTCTTAGGCGATTTCAATGGGACCCATTTTATGCCCTTGGATGCCGTTACCAGGCTTACAGACTTTGCTAAAGACAATTACGCCGCTCAGTATTTCTACGGTATTCCCGATGGTAAGAACCAAGTCAATATCGGCTGGGCTTCCAATTGGCAGTATGCCCAGCAAGTTCCAACGGGCAACCTAGAGGGATGGCGTAGTGCAATGACTGTGCCTCGCGTCAACTACCTGATAGAGGCGCCGCGGATCGGATTGGTGATGGTTGATGAAATGTATGATGTATCGCCTGTTCTTGATAGTCGATTGAAGTCGTCAACGTTTGGAAACGGGACAGTAGCCTTGGACTATTCAGCCGTTGAATCTGGCGCTCTCTACGTGGAAGTCAACGTCACAAACATCAATACTACTCAGCTGACGGAGTATTCTACGTTTAATCTCACATTCGCATCTCCTGCATCCGGAGAGATCCTGCAATCTGGTTTCTACTTCGGCGGCGATAATCCGTTCTTCATCAACCGAGGAGGCATCCGGGGATTCGATAATATCTTCTTCACTGACAAATTTAGCACGGCCAACTTTTACAGTAATAAGCCTAGTATTAATCTTGCGTCTTGGAGCATGAAGGCTATTATTGACCGCAGCATATTCGAGGTATTCATCGACCGCGGAATCCATGCCGCAACTGTTGTATTTTATCCCTTGCAGCCACTAACAGCACTCAACCTGGCGGCTCGAGACTTACCCGCAGGGGCTAGTGTATCGGTTAATATCTGGTCACTCAAAAGCACATGGGCAGAATTTGAAAACGAGCAGGGGACCGTATTAGGCAACGTCACAGGGTTGACCGACTTGACTGCGAGGAGAAGTATGATGTATGAAAGCGACTTTGCCGTTTGAGCTTCGCTTTAAATAAGCCGATATCAGCCTATCCACAAAATCCATGAATGTGTAAAACGCCTCTCTTCTTTAGAATATTAGTCCAAAAACGACCAGCACTTTCCGGTATGATTAGGTCCGAACTCTCGACCATACCAAGTACACAGCCAACATTATCGCACCGTCTTCCTTCACATTAACAGCATTATAAAAAACTTTGATAAGCTTCCATTAACGCTAGCTCGAAACTAAGATATCATTCTAGCTTGTTATACAATCTGCCTGCGCGATTGACATGAGTAGTCTTCTTTCAGATCAAATGAGTTCGTTCAGATAAGCTAAGTATAATTCACCATGCCCCCATGCCATAATACACTGCATCCCAGCCTTACCTACTAGTTCGGCTCGACCTGATCGTCTCATCATGCCTTGGCCGCAGCGGCGACATTCCGATACCTACTCGACGACCTGATTCTCGATATATGTGTCCTCCGGGTGCAAGATTTCGCGGACGAGGCTGTTATTCTCCTACATATAGTAGAAAGCTGTTTCCCATTCATGTAGGAATCGATTTGCTGTAGCGGGGATTTGATTGAACCTAGCATGGCAGATATGAGGGCTGAGCCGTTTCGTATTTTCGGCTCTGGGCTCCTGGGGGCGGGTACCATGGTTATATCTACAGTACCACCCCTCTTGAGATAAGAATCGCGCCGATGAATACCATAAATAGGGAAATACTGTTGCTGCGATTGTTGCTAAGTAGGTATAGACCCTACCATTGCAAAACCATTGCCCGCCCGTTGCGCTGCCTAGAATTCCCTAGTTCGGTACGAGCCAGCGTGACCACATATATCTACTTTCGAATAATGACCTCGCCATACAGCAATGCCAATACCGCATCATCCAATTTCATCCACTCTGCCCATGCGTCGCGCATTTCATCCATTTCCGCCTCCGAAATCCCAGCCTTAACGTTAATTTCACGCAAATTGGGACCAAGGGCCACGCCAATCATACCCGAAGCTAAGCGCGAGCACTTTAATTCAGTAGCAATCCACACAATCATCGTTTGAAGCACTCACCCCAAAGCGTTCTGTCTTCAGGCTCAGTATAGCTCCAAGTGCTGAAGCTGGTCGTGATCTGGCTCCTTTTTGCGCCGGCTCGGAGAGCCCAGGAAAGGAGCTGCCTGCCTGCATCTCTACATCCGCCGCGGTCCGTGATCAGCTTGATCTCAAAGCTAGAGATGTGTATTAGTCCCATGAGTTCTACTCAACAGCAGTTACGTACTCATGATGAAACTTTAGTAGTCCTGGAAGTGGAGGCCAGATTACTTCCGTCTCAAGGTCTCCTTCGCGGGCAGCTACCACGCCGCCTGGCTTCGTAACACGGAGCATTTCGCGGAGAACCACCCATAGTTCTTTGTTATGAGTGAGCACCTATTATGTCGTTAGCTTACGCACCCAGCGTCTTCAATAATCGGCATGGTCTTCAATGATTTAGCATGGAGAAGCAGACGATAATATGCCAGCTCCTTGCGCTAGACATATTCTTGTTGACGGTAATAGCTCTGGTGCACGCCTATTTCATCAACAATGGTAGTCCTTAGCTGACCTGCAATTATCTTCGGCGTCACTCTGTTTTCATGATGGGGAACTTCATACATTAGGAATACCGGCTTGCCTGATGGCAGTGAGCAATGTCAAAAGTTCCGTCGTCAAACGGCAGCTTGTGTCCGCTTGCCGTTTCGAACGATATATTCGTCACTCCCCGTTGCTCAGCGAGAGATTGGCCGCGGGGGATGACAACAGGGTTTATATCCACGGCGGTAACATGTCCATTGGCACCAACGAGCTGCGCGAATTCGACGGACATGGAGCCCACACCAGCGCCAACGTCGAGTAGTTTCAGTTGTGGATTACGTTCCCTCAATTGCTTGATTGTAGGGAGAAGGAATGCAGCGCTATTCGAGGCAGTGCGCAACTCCATGAACTTGAAGACGCTCTCGGGTAAGATGCTCCAGTCCACGCTGTGTTTTGCAGGTTCTTGGCCTGACTGACCAGCGTTTGAAGACTCAGACATTTTGCCTTTTCTACTGAATGGGTTAGAGTGTTGGAAATCTCACATCCAGCGAAAAACTTGAAACTACCAAACGTGCACCGCTCTGTTGATTTTATCAATTTGTCAGAAGCGGGGGGCAGTAAGAAGCTACGGTCCCTTGCGTGAGGTATGACAGTATCACCCGACGCCGCCGGGCTGTTGGCCAAAGGCCTTCAAACGCGCGTCATTGCGGGAATCGGCAGTACCAATTCCGACGGCAAGATGATTACTCACATGCTACTCAAATCATTTCTATAACATGTGGTGAAGAGGGTGCGAGGCGTAGAATGCGTCGACAAGACCTCGGTAGGACCGAAGGACATCTATCGACAATGTGATTAACCCCTCCAAGCATGCGTCTATGGCGTTAAGAATGGATGCTCATGACTAGCATGTTCTCTAGTGTGTTAGTCGGTTGTCCCCCCCTTTTTTATAAAAATAAAATAAAATAAAAAAAGGAAAACCCTCTTCAAGTTTTATGAATACTTACCGGCTCTGGTGAAAAGTCCTTACTATTATTGGCGAGATCAGCTCTTCACTCACCAAAAGAGGCCATTTAGTCCTGAGAGAGACTTTTGCCCGCGAAGCATTGAATATTGAAGAAACTTTATTATGACTGCTTAGCTAAGGCCCCTATAGTACGCTTTAGCCGTGTCCCAAGTACCGAAGGTTAACTGTCACAGAAACTCAAGGTTGTTTCAGGCCAGATGATGCTCAGGCAGTTCTAAAGACTGCCCGAGCCTCTAGAAATCGTCGCGGCTGCTGATGAAGTTCTCGGTGGTCTCGTGTTGGGTTTATTTACATAAGTTTCCGTACACTTGACCAGGAAGCGGGCGGGCGAAGGTCAAAGAGCCTTTTAATAAACCTCAGTATCTATTTATTTCACTGCTCCTCGCGTTATCCTTCTGATCATACACCTATACTACTTCTCTCATTATACGAAGAACACAACAAAGAGATGTCATTTATACATACGGTTGCTATGTGCTAAAAGTCGAGGTTCCTAATAATTAGATTGAAGTACATTGTCCAAAGTAAACAGTTAGCTTAAGAAGTAAATATAGAGATTTCAAGCTCGAAGTATTTGGGGGGGGGAGGGGTTAAGCTGACACCAGTTAGTAGAAATAATTTTAGCTTGTTAAAGGTTGACATACCTAAAATCAATATCGTCTACTCCGAACTTGGTATATTTGATCTCTACGTTCTGGTACATCACAGGCACCCCTTTTCTTTTGCTTTCCGCGGATATCTTACCAAGTGGGCTCGGCAGCTCTTTTATCTTACCATCTAATGCCATACTCAATGACTGAGCTGATTCTCCGGCCTTCTCACAATCTAGGGGCTTTGAGCCCAGAATTGGTCATCTTCCACCCCAACAAAACTTTAGATTAAATCGCTCATTAACAAAGAACAGCAAGGCTAAAGAAGGCAGAAAACACGATATAGTTATCTTCCCAAGTTCCTTTATCAATACAGTAAAGAGATAATAATGAGGCTAAAAGACATTGGTGTGAGTTGGGATCGACTGAGTGATGATTAGATAAGTCCGGCTTCCATGCGGAATGAGTTTACTTGCACCGACGACATTACTATTTCACTGATTGAACTTAAGCTTCAGTCGAAAAAGCTCCCAACAACGCTATCGCCCCGATCATGTGAGAGACACCTTTAATTTAATATATAATGCTAACCCAATTTCATCAACCTCCCCTGTTCAATCACTAGGTGGATTGATGTCAAGGAGCAATTAAGGGGCTGGCTGGAATAGTATTGTCTTCTCTTTCTACCTGCAGTGAGAGTTACACGAGAAGCAGTGCCCAGGCCTGTCTACTTTTCCTGGTTTTCGACCGTCATCTTTCAATCTGGCAATCTGGCTACGCAAATCAATCACTGCGACCTGAGTGCGGCCGCTAAAACTGGCTGGGAAATTCATGACTGTGCGCTCCCGCCGATGGACCGTAGATGAAGCATGATCGTGTTTACAAAATCGCTGGACCTGTGCATGACCGGAGTTTCTGGTGCGGCACTTGCATAACACAGCCATCTGCTTTCCAAAACGCTCCCACCAGACAACACAGAGTTGCTCATACGCGTCATCATATACTGCGGAATTTTTTCTCTAATGATCAGCTGCGAGCATTCATAGAACATATTGTCCAGAGGGGAAGCAAGCATGCGATACGGGCTGGCTTTAAGGTGTAAGGTACCTTGAAGGAGTTTGTTTGTTATAACCAGAGAGTCAGGGCGTTACGTTAGGCAATGTAGGCAGTGTCATGGATCTAGTGTAGAATCTGGGAACTAGAACAGTTGATGCGGTGATCAACTTTATTGATAGCTAAGGTATCTAAAGCTAGGTCTATGAGGCGGGAATTGGGGGGTCCTAAATATTGTAATGTTCACGTAGTTCACCGTAAAAGGAGTGGTATATTTATCTGTTGTTCACCGCGATCACCGTGATCAGGGTTAACATTATATTTCCTAGCTACCTAGTAGTCCTTATGTGGAGTGGTCCTACCTAACCCACTTATTCTTACTTTCCGCGAACAGTCAGATTCCGTTCGTCACGTACCTAAGTCCATTCACAGCGGCCTAACGTGTATTGGGTCGTGACATCTACTAGACTAAAGATTTGCTCTGGATAACTTATGATTTACTGCATTCCCCTAATCAGCGCCTCCGCACGCATCCAACTGGCGAACCCACAGACGCCACGCCACAAATGAGCCACGACTCGTCCGCTGGGAGCGAGGAACGGCGTACACCTGAGGTAAGGTATGGAGGCTGAGCCGAGATTGAGGGTCATCCCTGCCTGGTTACAGGCTCGGATTTCGCCATCCTTTAAAAGTGACCGATGCCCCGCTTGTAGGGGTTATATTATGGCTTTCGAATACCTCAAGATAGCTTGCAGATGTTGTGATTTACCTTTTTCTATAAGGCTCTAGCGTACGATCTGTCGGCAGCGGTCATACTTCAAGAAGGTCTTGAAGTGGTTTCATTTTAAAAGTTCTGTATTTTCAGTACGTCCTAATTGGGAAGTTATAACGCTTGGCAAGGCCCGCTTCTGACAAATCTACGGACGGAGACCTCACCCCCACCCTCTTTTCTTAACCTCTCCTTACCACCCTCCTTTCTACCTCGACCGCAATGTATCAGAACGTGTAACTGATATAAGAATTTCACTGTAATAGTTTAACAGTAAACGTTTGAATATGGCCCGCCAGTTTCAATTCGTCAGTGTCTTGAAGCCGACAGAACACGTTTCCTCCGAGTCTCGAAAGTTAAACCATTCACATGTCATGCTTCATGTACATGCCAAGAAACGACGCTTACGAACCCAAAGACATCAAAATGAATTAATCAATGTTAGGGTGGAGCAGGATCTGACGACCTCTGAGACGGCTCTCTCAAGCCCTCTAATCCAGAGATTCGCTAACAGCAAGGATCCATTTTCGTCTTTGGCAAGACCGTTATCATCTGAGGAATACTTCCTACTAGATCACTGTATGTCTATACATGCTTTGCCTAACTATCCAAGCCTGGTTTCTCTCGTTTTAATTTGGGCACAGACTCCCCTGTTTCCCCCAACCTACCCAACCACACGACCTATCTTCTCCGTACCAACATGCCTGATTCAATTGTAGATATCCAGGTTGTTGTGCCATACTCTATTGGACACTGCGGTTTGTTCGATGACAACGGAGATCGCCGGAAACAGATGCTCCAAGAATGGGTCGGTCTCGCCATCACTGACGACACTTTTATGACTGTTGCTATTCTCCTCAGTACATGTCGCTACATTCTACTAGACCGACCCGGCGACCCATTCTTCACACGAATGGCTCTACGGTATAAGCAGATATGCCTCCGTTCGTTGCGCTTGGAAATTGAGAGGAAACCGTCCTACGTTAACGTCATGAGTGTTGCCAAGGCATTAGCACTTGCGATAGATGAGGTAAGACTACTATCAGCATGGTTTGCATGCGCCGCCTAATGTCCAGGAACGGGCAGCTGATATACTGTCTTTCAGGTGAATTGTGGTGAAGACAACATTGCTCGGAAGCATTTGCAAGGTGTGCTTACTATGGTCCAGTTTATCGGTGGCCCAAAATCACTTGGTCTAACAGGTTTACTGGAGAGGATGTGCCACAGATTTGTGAAGGCACTAAGGCTCACAGACGCAAGGCATGAGCAGCTAGACGCGGGATGGTAGCTGTTCTGCTATAATATCCGTGCTTCCACCTACCGAATCCGAAGTAATCAGAATGAGGAATGCAAAGTCTGCTGTTCACTGTTCACTAGATCTGCTGTCTCCCAATTAGCATTAAGTGCCTTCAGCTGCTGCACAGTGAGCTAATCTCCTACAGCTACCTGCAGGCCATTCTACCACTGTAGAACACCTAACTCGTTCAGCCCTTCGAAACCTCCTTCTTTCCACCCTCAACCTTTAACTATTGGCAGTTTTATCAAACCCATAATGCCTTCGCTACCAGAATTACTTTAATTCTCGTGACATGATAACGTTAAAAAGAAGTTTATCGAAAACGGCCTAGATTAACGAATCAATTAATTCTTTTATAACCGATGAGCTTTGAATATAATTCAAGTAGAATTACTATTTTGATCTGGAGGGTTGTGCGCTACCAGGCAAATACGTTGCTCTATAAATTTGCTACGGAGTAACTTGCACGGTAGCGTAGCTGACTCCAATTGCTACTACTTGAAGGCAGCAGATCTAGTACACAGTAAACAGCAGATTTAGCATTCATCATTATGCTTGCCTCTTGGGCTTATGATTAATCCCCTAATCCATCGCGAGGGTTTGTCACAAATTCTGACGCCAAGAAGTATAACTTCCTTATTGGGCGATAGTCTTAGCTAGCGAGAGTTCTCCTCGCGTCGACATTTATGTCTGATGATGCAAACTCAACTTCGTAAATTACTCACCGGGGTCCTTATGATCCTTCCTGTCCATAGTCTTGACGAGTATTCACTTGGACCAATTTATAAGCAGAACAGGTCATTAGTGGACCACAGGCAGCCGTGGAACGATCCAAAAAAACTTATAAGAAGAGGCCCCGAACCCAGTTCTGTCCATTAAAATCATCAAGCATTCTACTCTGATTCTGTCCATTTATACACTATCCATCTTCTGATTATCAGTTGCATAAATCTTATTGCCATCATGTCCTCTTTAGCCACAGCCATTCCAGCCGGCTCTTGGGTTCTTGTGACCGGTGCCAGCGGATTCCTCGCCTCCCACGTCACCAGCCAATTCCTAAAGCGTGGCTTCCGAGTCCGGGGTACCGTTCGGGACGTTAGTAAATCTTCATGGCTTGTTGAAGGTCCATTCAAATCTTACGCAGAAGACGGTGTCTTCGAACTTGTGGCCGTACCCGATCTCGGAGCTGACGGCGCCTACGATGAAGCTATCAAGGGTGTTGCGGCTATTTTGCATGTCGCCTACGTCACCAAGATCGTTCCTGACCCGAACGAGGTGATTACCCCAACCATAAGCGGCATCCGGTCTATCATGGACGCAGCAATGCGAGAGGACTCAGTCAAAAGGGTCGTGTTTACCAGCAGCGCCGTGACTGCTTCGGCGCTTACCCATGGCATCGACAACGGCACGGTAGGCCGGAACTCATGGAACGATGCCGTCCTCGAGGCTGCCTGGGCCCCGCCTCCTTATGGTGTGTCGCATGCCATGGCTAATTATCCCGCCAGCAAGGTCGCTGCTGAAAAAGAAGTGTGGAGGTTCGTTGAGGAGACCGAGCTTTCTTTCACGGTCAACGTCGTGTCCCCCGCGGGTATAATCGGGGAACCCCTTAACGAGACACACGTAGAGGGACAAGCCAACTGGGTTGTTCACGCCTTTAGAGGTAACAGGAAGTTCATGGACCCAATGCCAGCCTGTGAGGACCCCAGACCCTTTTTGACTTGAAGCCTTTTCATGCGGTCTTCTGACTTGATTTCGTATAGCCTTTTACGGTAATGTGAAAGACGTGGCATTGATCCATGTCGCAGCCGTCCTAGATCCCGAGGTCAAGAATGCACGCCTGCAGAGTTGGGGACATAGCACTCACTGGAACGATATTCTGGCTATTCTGCGCAAACTCCGCCCGCAGAAAAAGTTCATAGACGACTACCCTGACCCTCAGCATCTCAAAGTATCGATCGACCAGTCGGACTCTATTGCGCTCCTGAAGAAGTGGTCCGACAAGGATGGATGGACGTCTTTAGAGGACAGCGTCTTTGAAAACATCATTAATCCTTACTTGGCTGGTTGATATGTGAATCGATTTCGAAGATATAGCACTTCATTATCAACTCCTGAGTCGGTTCCTGTTTATCCGTGATTGTGACGTCTCACCCATACAGACATTGCAAGCTTGAGAGCCAAGTAACACCCTACTACTACTGTCCCAAGGGTATTCAATGTTTCGTCAAATTACAACAAATCTGGTGCGTGTAGGTCTTTAGGAACCCTGGTTACCTGTAAAAATTCGTTAAACTACTACTTTCTCGTCCTTGCACGTTGGGCAGGTTACCTCTGGGCTTTTGTCGGCACTCGGCTCCGCTAGGACCAAGTGACGGTTGCTATGCCCCGTCCCAGAATAAATTTCAGTCTTCTATTTCCTCAGCTTTCTCAGCTTTCTCAGCAGTTATTTACGCGACCATTTTCGACCCTTAGCATCATACAGGCATCCACTAAATAGTACTCGTGCAGTCCGGTGTTGGCAGCGTCGTGAATGAACCGCAGCTAGAGAGACGCGCGCACGAGACCCTCGAGCTCTAGCACGGGTTGGTGAACCAGTCTGTCTAGGTGGCGAGCTCCTGAAACACCTTTGAGAAGGATGGGAGGGTGTGATTGTCGGACCAGACTTTAGCGACGGCCATGGAGTATATGCAATTGCGTTTGATATTTTCATGGTCTTCGATCTCATTAAAACCAGCCTTAATTCTACAACTTTACCTAAGAGTCCACGGCCAGACTAATTTGTCACGATCTTTAGTCCATTCGTGCTCAAGCAGCTATTTAAGGCAATCGCATGCCTTAACATTTTTTAACACTAAGTAAGCTCAATGCTTAGCTAAGGTCTAGGCCAAAGGAATTTGTTGTTTTTATTGTGATATTTAATGCTAGAGAAAATCTACGTAGTAGACTTTAATTAATAAAAACCTTAAGGTAGGCCTACGCCATGACCTGCACATGTTTAAGAGCGGGTAGGTAAGGGAGGCCGGAGGTTTTCTGAAGTGCTTTAGCCACACCTACAGCCACACCTCCAGCCATAACTAACTAATACAGGCCACTCCACCCAATACAGACCACATAATACAGACCGCCTTTCACAACTCTAGAGGGGCCTATCCCGGTGCCACCTCTGTGGCCGGCTGTGTAGTTAACTGTATTGCTGGCAAGTTATAGTTGAGTGTGTAGCTCAGTGTGTGGCTAAATATGTGGCTTGTGAAATTACTAGAATGTCCACTTTTGATAAGGGCTGGTGCAGCCAACCAGAGGCCTCGAAAACAAGGTTCCCTTGATCTTTCTACCCTATTTAATCATTAACGTTAGGTTTCCTTTTATTACTTCGTAATACAGAAAACCTCCGGCCGTATAAGAAAACGTTGTTTTAGTAGTTCAATCAAAAAGTGTTAAGATAAGGGTGTCTGAGCTATACCGCTAATTCTAATATCTGGAAGGGGGGTAAATTATAAAGATTGTAAATGATCTATGCTCCAAACGACGGAGCTAAGTATACTGTCCCGAAGGACGAAGGGGTGTAATTGTATCATAGTATTTAACACAGCTACCAAAATCCGTTAGCTGGGTGGGAACTCTAGTAGCAATTATAAAGGCTTTAGATCCACTCTAAGTGGTTAGACATAGAAGCACACAGTAGCGTGCTTGCATTTATGGGGGCAGCCGGGACGGATACATCCATCAGAGCTTAAATTCTCCTTGGCACATGCAACCCTCATGTTTTTATCATCTCTTACCGCCACGGTTCAGCATTCACCATCACCGTATGTGTAGCTCCAACCATTTCCGGCGTACGCTGCGCCTTTTAAGGTAAGTGTTATACGCTATTGAGGTCGATGAGGGTCAAGGGATAGTTTGTGTTGAAAGGTGTCCAGCCCTTCAAGCAAGTGCAGCTCTTGTCCAGTACCCTGTCGCTGAGGTCAGTCATAATTCATTATACGCGCGGGTAACAAGCCATCGCATGCCCAGTCCGCCAAGGTTGAATATCCACAGGCTGACCAGAAAACATCCAGTTACAGGTCCTAGTCTGAAGATGAAACAATATCCTCGTACCGAGGAGGTTCAGCTTCGTTATCAAAGTCAGTTCCCTCCCGGTTCAGAAATGCAACGTCCACCTTTCGCACAACGTTCTTCTGAAACTCAATGGCAAATGACGGCTTGTTCAGATGCTTTTTTAGCTGCTCTCCATCAAGACAGAGCAACACCGCATCACGATATGCTGACCCCATGCTATGCTCCAGTTCTTGTTGGGCACGCTTGATAAACGCTTTTTGGACGTCTTCTCCCGTAGGTTTATCCTTTGCCGACTGAAAAATCTCATTGTACATCTGCCTGGCCGTCTTCCAGAGGCCTATCTCGAGTAGTACGACACCCAAAGAGTACACGTCGTGGATCATGTTGAAGAACTGGCTTGGCTCCCCAAACCGTCGGGGATGCCTATAGATATCCATATCAAGGTTGACGGCTGTGCTGGCCGCATATTGCACGGCCGAGAACGCACCCAGTGGCCGTGAGAAGCCAAAATCTGTAAGGTAAGGCGCGCTCGTCTCCAGCACCACGTCTTTATCGGTCTTGCGGAAGAAGAACTTGATGGCGTGGCTGCGGATGCTCTTGTGCAGCCATCCATCCGAATGCAGCGTTGCTAGACACTGCGAAACCATCCTGGCCATCTGGAAGCGGTCGTTTAGGCTCAGCTTGTGATCGTCTTGTCCCGAGCAGATGAGATGTTGCACACTGAGCGGTTTGTGGCCCACCGCGCCCTCGGGGTAGTCGAAGGCAAAGGAGAAGCAACCATTGGGAACTGTCGTGTCTTTGGAAAAGCCCTTGAACGGGAGTGTACCAAGAGTGTTTCCCTCGAAGAAGTCCCTGCTGGAGGACAATAGCAGACTCGCCAGTTGTGGTGCATACTCCTCTTCTTCTTTCCTTTCTTTCACTGCAGCCGCTGCCATGCTGCTGCGTGGGAAGTTGCCCGTCTCCTTACGTTCAACCAAGATTTTGGACAATGGTTGCCTTGAATCTTCGATATAACCTTTCATGGTTTGCCATGAGATGGGAGCTGCGCCGGCACCTGTTTCACGTCAGAACTGCGTGTTCTTGCCTGCCACGAATGATGGCAAGACATGGTTACCTGGTCTGCCACTGGCGTAGTCCTTGGCCTTTTGCTGAAGCAGCATATGACCCCTGTAGTCCTTGTATGCTCTGCCGGTCTCCACTTGGCGGCCGATTGTGCTGCTTCGGTCGAGGCTGATTACAAGACAAGGGGATAAGGTATTGAGGGTGTCATTCTTGTCTTTCAGAATCCTCAGCGACTTGTTCAGATGTCGCTCTTGAAAGCACCAGGCGATACCCTGTGGCAGCTCTTTCCACTTGACTGGCAAAATTACTGATTTTACCTTTTCCTGTTTATTGGTATCGCCTCTTCCACCGAACAAATTGAAAAGACCAGATGGTTTCTGCTTCACTATGGCGTCTGGTCGGTCAGGCTCACTCTTCTCAGCCTCGAGCTCTTCGGCTGTCAAATCGTCGGTCTCGTCGTCGAGGTCGAGGGGTAGCTCTATTTTGGCGCTGGCGGCATCTACAAGAAGAGAGCTTCTGACAACATATTTCTGATAATCTTCGTCCAACTCCCTGGCGAATCGTGAGTAAGTATTCAGTGCGGTGCTCATGTCGGAGAGTGTAGTGTATATAAGCCCGAGAATGTCCTATCACGACGTTAGTATACCCCCCATGTCTAGTATGAAACTTGACTTGCCCCGGACTGGCCTTTGAACGAGTGGATGTCGGTAGTCGTCCCGACATTGCGCGTTAATACCGTCCAGAACGCTCTCAGTCGCACAATCTCTAAACGGTACATCTGGGCCATCCTTGCCCTACCATCGTGGAACCCCTTCGCCCTCAACACTTCGCGATATATGAACCTCACAGTTAGGTAGAGTACGTGGAACGTTGAAAGAACAGCTGTCCCAATACTCGTTGGGTCTACCATTGTTGTGAGTTGGTTGCGCTTTTGGAACCTGGCGAGTTTGCTGAAAATTGGGACGCTCTTACTATCACCAGTAGACAAACGTCTCATGTGAAAGGGGGCCAAGCTGTTGTATTGAAAGAAACGCAACAGAGACTGGTCGATGCATCGCCCTATTTATATCGGTATTCATGGACCTGGGCTAGAGTAGATTGTAAAGATGATTCCGGCTGTCAACCAAGCGTTCCGAAAAGTTCTCGAACCAGGGCCAATATAGCCCCTGCAAAGGAATCTCATGGTCAACCAAACTTCGTGAACGGCAAACTCATGTGGCGTCCTATCCTATTCCTTTATTTTTGCACATTGAGGAGGGGTAGCCCGATGCAGGCCTCATCGCATGATGCTCCCCTCATCACCGTCAGCTGTGACCTGCTGCTTTTGGATTGCGCAACCAATATAATGCATGATTATGCGAGGTAGTCAGCTGAAAGGGATACCGACATGAAGGAACATCGAATCATGTGTATGCTTTTAAGAAAATCAGCCCCCACGCCGTTGACGGCTTGCTTGGCTTGCAATTAAACCTATACTTTTTATCCACTGCTAACTATCGACATCTTTGCCTGTATTTTAGGAGGCTCTGTAACTTTTCTATCGCAGTAGAGTGTCGCAAATGCCTCAACCTAACCTCCGTTCTGTCAGGTGCCGCCAAAGATTTTCAATATTTCTTCTATATTTCGTTGTCATCAAACGAGCAGAGTCCCATCCTGCATCCTTCGAACATCATGAAACCCATTAAATCGTCAGAACCCTCTCTTCTTGCCACTCCTCAACGTGAGGAGCGCCGCCCGGCAATGAAGAGAAGCATATCAACCAAATCACAGATCAAGGGACATGTGAAGTGGGATACTCTACCGTCTCCCCGATCACCCATCACAGAGCGCTCCGTCCCTCGACTAGAACACTGCCCATCGCTCCAAAGCAATATCTCGAGTAGAAGCAATAGCAGGCGTTCCTCTATATCCTCACTAGCCGAGGATGTAGAGGAGCCCTCGACTGTGGCCACCAAGCTGATGATACATGTGACCAGCAGCTTTGCTTCACAGGATGATGAAAGCTTTGTCAGTAACAGCTTGGGTGCTGTCGACCAGACAGGCATCAATATGGTCAGTGAGCAGTACTCGCCTGCTTTTAGTGGTCGAAAAGCAGTTGAACGATCCTCAGCACGTGTACCCCCTCGGAACGATGGAGACGTCGAAGTCTTGAAACGCATTGTTAACACGTTGAGGTTGCGCAAAGTTCCTGGACCGCAGCTGTTTCGTGCCCGAACAGAGTTTAAAAAGAAGCTGGGATTCGGCGCCGAGGGGAACGTTCGCACAACGGACCAATATGTCAACGAGGAAATCAAGAGTTTGGAGCTATGCAAAGTAGAGGGGTCCCAAATAGAGAGACCCAAGTGGAACAAGTTTGCTATTAAGCGTCATGGGCCACATGATATCAATTCGGGACTCAAACTCAAGAACTACTTGGCGGCAGCTGAAGCCGAGATCCACACGCTTTCCAAGTTACTGAGGGGTCATCCAAATATTGTCCAGCTCAGGGGATGGGGGCTCTGCCTGGACACAATTGAAAGCACGCAAAACACATCGGAGCCACCAACAGACTTGTCAACGTTCAATCTTCACCTTCCCCTACTCGTGCTGGAACGCGCCGATGGGAATTTCAAGGAGTTTCTCGATCATGTTTTTGGCTCTGACGACGAAAATACGGCCTCTGAGCGCAGCCAGGAATCGAGGGCAGAGGAAGGCCTCTCCCAACCCAGAGATCGTCTAGTCACCAAGTCATCATTAAGCCCTTTGGTGATAGGTCCAGCTTCTTGGAGACAGGAAGGTATATCGCTTTCCGGGTCGACACTCCAAGAAGAAGATGGCGATGAGACAGTGATGCTTCAGAAGTATGCTACTGGGGATTCCGATGCTCGAGAAGAATCAGGTGACCCTCCAGCATTTCCAATCATTAGTGGGATGAGTCGGTATGAAGTGTTGCGCCGTCTGTGTATCGATATCGGACACGGGCTGCAGGGCCTCCACGGCATGAAAATGACACACGGCGATTTGAAGCCTCGAAACGTTCTCATCTTTGCAGAAGGCCCTAGGTGGACAGCCAAATTGTGCGACTTTGGCCATTCGAATAATTCTGACTCTTCGAGCAACCGTCTCCCATACCTGGGCACATCTGAATGGAGACCCCATTGGTTTGGCGACTCTACAATAAAGCACGACATCGCAACGTTACGAGCTTTTGACCTCACTGTTTACGGCCTGCTTGTATGGAGTGCGTCCAGTCCGGGTCTTCGGGGAGAGGCACCGAACGTCTGGGCTAAATTCCCCTCATCCGATCCCCGTGAACTTTTTCATAAAGACCTGATAGATATGATTCCTCCGGGTTGCTTGGGCAGCGTACTTGGGAGTAAAGTAGCGGTGGGTCGCCGAGTTGGCCGCCTCGTGGAAGGCACTGTCTATGTTAGTTACGATCGGTCTAAAGCCGTTGATGCAGGAGAATCAGCTGCAGACCTGGAGCATCATGTGGATAAGAGCCCCTGGGAGCATCTCTACGGTAAAATGCAGCATGCAACTAGCTCCTTGTGGAACATTTGTGTACCGGCGAATACAGATGATTCTACCTCCATAGCAAACGGCGAGCGTAGTGCCATAGAAGTTGGCACTGGAATTATCTCACGCGAGACCAGCGAGACTCGGATCCGATGTCATCTCAAAGCCTCTGTTAAGTCACACTATCGAACCGTCCTTGTTGAATGGTGGAGGAAAAGACAGGATCGAGAGCTTTCCCAGACGTTATCACATCTGACAAGCGCCACTTACTCGCCAGTGGAAAGACCATTCATACCATTCCAAGACGAGACTGAGAAGCTCTACCGAATTGTGAGAAGTAGCTTATATAACTCGAGGTTGCTCCATGATGATCTATGCCGCCTTCTTAAAGACAAATCCAATGATCCAATCAAGGTACAGCTCCTCTATAGCCTGGCTCGATTGCGATCGACTACAGCGATGTTAGCCACATGGAGCGATATCCCTTCCAGAGAGAACATTGTCCAGCTAGCCTTGGCAGCCATGCCGCCTTTGGATATCTGCACCCTAGCATGGCTATGCAAGGGAGAAGTCGGGGCCGGAGATGTGCGCAATTTGCCCGCTCAACACTCGATCTGGGACGTCATTCTTAATAAGGAAAGTGAGTTGAACGAATCGGAAAGGTTGGAAAGGTTTCTGCTTCTCATACAATTTGGGGCGCGCATTGAGCGAATCTTGGATGACCAGCTACCAGCGAAAGAACGAAGATCAATCCTCAGCACATATCTATACAGCTGCCGACTCGCCACGCGTCCTTTCGTCGCAAAGGAGATATGCCAGCGCTATGAAACGGTCCTGTCTGCGACGAAGCCAAATAAACCTAATGCAACAAGATATTACATGACGGCAGCTCGAGGCTGTCGGCCCGAGGGGATCACCGATGACTGTGTAAACATTGATGAGATGACCGCCTTGGGTAACATAAAGTTGGACAAGCGAGAGCACAAAGCAACCTATCCCTTTCTGAAGCTGAGCTTTGAGCAGCTTCTTGACAAACAAAACGATATGTATCTTGCGCTACATCTCGAGAACGTACCAAGGTACAAACACGATCCAGACGAAACAAGGCCCCTACTTGACATTGACACCAAACCAGGCGACACCGGCCTTCCGCGTCCCCCTATGAAACCGTCGATACCAGGTTGGCGTGAATGCGGCAACGCATTCCTCAGCGAGCTGACAAACTCTATCACACTTAGGAAGCCGACAGTACAGTTGACGCACTTGCGGCGCGTCATTATCGGGCATATAGGCTCGGCGAGTGTGCTAGAAATTGACATGGCGGACTTTGCATTGCTACCTGACTCTTCCCCTTCTGCCTGGGAGCGTGAGCAGGCGTATCATACGTTGCGACAGCGCATCAAGAACAGATTTCCCCTGTTAGATGACACTTGGTTTTCCACTGAATGCTGCCGAGATATTCTTCACAGCGACGATAGAGATGGCGACGACGATGTTTTGGCTTCGATCAAGGATGACGTCAAGTGGAATGAGGATCCCCCACAGACATTGTCTCTGGCATTCCAGATCAAGCCGCCCGACTTCAGCGTCGAGGCCATCGTCGCCAAGAACTTGGATGCACTGCTATTCTTCATCCAATACCCGACCACAACGCTTGGACTGCTGTGGGAGCTGATCCTCTCCGCACATGGCCGGGCCGGCGCGCCCATTATCGTCTCATACGCGGCGCTGCGTAGGGAGATCAGATCACTAGACGTGACGCGTAAGCCGCTGATTAGAGTGCTGCAGTGGGCGCCCGTCGTTTTTGGCCGAGTTGTCGTGTTGTTCCTGGCGGGCGTAGCGTGTTTGTTGGGCGCGGCGCTCGTGGTGGCTGTTACGCTGGCTGTTGCGCTGGCTTTTGTAGGTCTCTGATAAAGCAGGACGGGATGTTGAGAGAAGTTTTATAAGTGGCCTAAAGGAAGTTAATGGGTGATTAAGTAAGTTCTTCACCTTTGACTCTAAGTTTTGCACGGCTCGAGACTTATGGGCATTGCCATCCCGTCTTGCATGGCGAGTTTTGGTCGTCCTTATGAGCATCTCGGGTTCAATTTCGCCTCAGGCACAACTACCCGCCTCAAAAAATACCATCGACCAGGTTCAGGGGGGATACTTCATCTTCTTCAGCCCCAAAGCTAAGATGCCCAACTTCCCGCTCTAGCGCTCAAGCGTCAAAGATTCGAACCAGTCCGTAGGCATCTTGTCAACACCCCAGCGAATTTTACTTCTCGCAATTGTTCCTAAAACGTTACTAGGGTTTGGAACACTGGCGATCTCACCCACGGCTGATTTCCTGCGTGGTCAAGCAGCCTGGATGCTGACTCAGTATCGTCGTATTCGCTGCTTTGTCTCTGGCGCGTCTCTGTCAAGCCCTCATCGTTAATTCCACGGTCACTTCCGTCACCATCGCGTTGGCTGACATCGCAAATAATCTTATAGGAAGAACACTGCTTGACCTTGCTTTTTCCCGCCCGACGAGACACCGCCCAGAGAGTGAGGCAGATTATATCGGTCTCGCCTCATGATGATGGCTGAGGCATGCTACGATCCCCGAAAAGCTCTCACCCTCTGGCAGCGAACGGAACAGGCCGAGCAGCACGCGCCACCGGAATGGATGAGCACCCATCCCTCGGTATGAAAGACTACACGATTCCCCAAGTTTTGATCTGGCATTTGTAGCTGGCATGCTTGCTACAGAACGAATCCAGGATAAGCAAGATCAGAGTGGATGCCACAATCTGTTCGGGAATATTCGATCACAAGCTTCTGCCAATGTCGGTCCATGATTAGCTGCGGTGTCTAAGCGCGGGCTCGCTTCCCGTGCTTATTCGCTGTCTTCGAAATTTACCGGGTCCCACTACGGGCACCGGAATACTGATGGCTTCTTAGAATCAGTATCAGACTCGGGTTTCTCGGTGTTCGGTGCCAAGAAGCATTATAAGTAAGGTCTTCACGTTTTACAGATTTCGATATGAGATCTTTCCTGAGATTCGCTGGTTAACAAACACATCACTACCTTCAATTCAACAGTTATCATTTCGACTAGGGAAATCGAAAACGACTCCATGGGCTCACTGTCATCACCCCGTTCTATTCCCGAGCGCCGCAGGGCAATCATCTGCGAAGAGGTGGGGAAATTGGCGATACAAAATGACCGCCCGATGCCCGTGCTGGAACCTGACACCGCAATTGTGAAAGTCCTTGCCGTCGCTCTCAATCCTCACGATATAAAGGGGTTAGATTACAGCGCAGCCCCCGGAGCTGTGCATGGAGGAGATTTTTGCGGCACCATCGTTGCACTAGGGAAGAAAGCAGCTGCCGAAGGGCGGTTTACGGTGGGCGATCGTGTCGCAGGGCTTGTTCAGGGCGAGAACAAGCTGGCGGTAGAGAAGGGTGCTTTTGCGGATTACATCGAGGTCACACCCCACACCATAGTGAAGGTCCCGGACAGCATGGGCGACGAAGAGGCAGCTACACTAGGTGTTGGCATCGCAACCTCGACTTTTGGCCTCTACAAGGAGCTGAAAATCCCTGGAGGTATGCAGCAACTTGATAAGGCCGGTGGCGACCTTGACGAGAAGGATCGAGAGTTTGTTCTAGTCGCAGGTGGTAGCACAGCTACAGGGACTAGAACTCTACAACTGCTGAAACTGTAAGCTTGTGTGCGTAGCCCCCCTCGTGCGCGTGCCACTTTGCTAACGATTGTTTCCCAATTTCTAGTGCTGGGTTTCGCCCAATCGCAACAAGCTCTCCTGCTAATTTCGACCTATGTCTTCGGTATGGAGCTGAGAAGGTCTTTGATTATCGCAGCCCGACATGCGCAGGCGATATTCGCGCGTACACAGGCAATGAACTGGAGTATGCTTTTGATTGCATTGCAGAAGCAGAAACTACACAGCTATGCTACAGTGCCATCGGCCGCGCTGGAGGCCGCTACGTGACCCTGGAGCCCTTCCGTGACTCCGTGGTCAAGGCCCGCAACTTGACTATTCAGCCCCCTTGGTTCATGGCAACCCAGATTTTTGGAGAGGACACTGCTATGGATGGTGTGTATGCTCGCACGGCCAATCTCGAAGACCGGGCATTTGGTACCGAAGCGTTCCAAGTATTCCAGACACTTCTGGACCGTGGCTTTGTTAATGCCCATCCCGTAAAGTCAATGCCCGGGGGTTGGGAAGGCGTTATGAAGGGTGTTACAAGCATGCGCAGTGCGCCTCCATCTGGATTCAAGTTAGCTTACAGGGTATGAGAGGAGCATACGATTCATAGGTAGTTAGACATAACAACCTCCTGTACAAACGTTCCGCAGGCTATGCACGCTTTCTGTACCCATGAATATGTTATGATTTATTCTCCTGTAGCTATCATATACTATCCATAAGAAATATGGGTTTAATAGTAAAGTATCACATACACTGAACGGAACAGCAGACCTACTCCATGAGGTTTTCGGGTCTTCGAGGCACAACCGCACTCTTACATGCTCCGAAAATCGTTTTGCAGTGGTTGTATGTATGTCTCACCATACGCCTCCATAAGAGAAAGGCTAAATCTGCTGTTCACTGTGGTATAGATCTGCTGTCCTCCAATTGGCACCAAGTGCCTTCAGCTGCTGCACAGTGGGCTAATCTTTTGCAGCCACCTCCAGCTGTGAGCCCCCCCCCCCCCCGAATTCGTTCAACCCTTCATTTAACCCTTCGTCCTTCTAACTTCGATATATACATCTTTGTGTTAAAATAAGGGGGTCACATAAGATGAAACATCAAGGGTGCGTGTAGTAATAGCTTTATACTTAAAGGCTTACTATATAAAATTTACGTGTATATTTTAAAGATAAAGCGATATTTATATAATATAATAATAATATACACTTAAATAAACGTTTAATATTAGCTTGTTTATTTTTAATAATTAAAAGTTTTATATATAAAATATTTATTAATTTATAAAATAAAATAAACAATATTATTAAAAAAATAACTATTTAAATAATAAATAAAATAATTTTTATTAAAACAGAAAACTTTAATTAATAAAATCATAATTTTAAAATAAAAGTTAAAGTTTTAGATTTATAAAAATATATAAAACTTATTAATAATAAAAACTAGTTAATAAAGCTAAAAAAACTTAAATTTAACGATTATTTAAAGAAAAATATTATTAATATAATAATTATAATTATAAACTTTATAATAAATAATAAAATATATTATAAAATAAATTAAAACTTATATATTTAATAAAATAAAAATTATAAAAATTGTTAAAAAATTATTATTATATAATATTATAAAACTTTTTAAATTTAAATTAAAAAGTTTATAAATAATATAAAAATATTTATAAAATAAAAAAAATGTAAAATTATTATAAATAAATTTTTAATTAATAGTTATTTAAAATATTAAAAAACCTTTATAAAATTAAAATTCTTTAATAATTTCATTTTTAATTAAAAATTACTTTTAAAGAATTTATTTTTAAATAAACTATAAGCTTTGAAATATTTAATAATAATAAAATTTAAACAAGAACTATATTATATATTAATATAATAGTTTAATTTTAAACTTATATTATAATTTAATTAAAATTATAAAAAAATAAAAAAAGGTTATAAAAAACGTTTTTTATATATAAAACTAATAAATAAATTAATAATATTAATAAAAATACTTATAGTATTATTAAATAATTAAAATATAGTATTAACTTTTAATAAAGCTATAAAAGCTGTATTAAAAGCAGTAAATTAAAAAAAAACCTAAAAAACTTTATTTAAGCAATTTTATACTAATATAAAAATATATAAAACATTAAAAAATTAATAATTATAACTTTATTATTTTAAGTTATTTAATAAATAATTAAAAAAAACTTTAAACTAATGTTGAAAATATGCTTTATTATAAGCATATATTCTATGATTTACCCGATATTCACTTATAGAATGTCATGAAATATCATGGAATTCTATGGAATTTCATAGAATTCCGTAGAATATTTTCGAATATTCTACGCCACTCAACTCTACTTGTTTAATTTATAAGCATATATTATTAATGCTTATAAATGCTGATCTAGGGAAAAAAACACCCGTAGTGCGGAATACAGTAGCAGTAGTTTCTTTAGTTGCTGCTTCCTTATTTGAACTAAAGAGAAAGAGCTAAAAGTTAAAGACTTTACTTAGATATGTGGACTTAACGAATCTAGTAGTAGTAAATTAGGTAATATATTGATTAATGCGAACATATTTAAAAAGGATATACTTAGATTAGCTTAGGGCTTATATAAAGAATAATTTATAACTTAATAAAAAACTTAAATTTTGTGCTGAAGTATACGTAGTTTAAAAATTTGCGTATATGTGAAAAGAACGTAAAAAACGAAAAAATACACGATTAATTAACCTAACCTTTAAACGTTAATTACGTGATTAAACTTTTTTACTTTAAATTAATTGCTTTTTTATTACGATATAAACGTTCTCGTATATTATAATAATATAAACTTTATATGTATTTATTTATTAGGGACTTTTTAATCTGTTTTTTTTTTTTTTTTTTTTCGTTATTTTTTTAGCTTTTTTAGCTTTAGCTTTATTACGTTTTTTAGCTAAATGTAAACGTTATATTTTTTAATTAAGCGGTTTAACTATATTAGCTGTATTAACTACTGTATATTTTTAATTTAGATCTGCTTATTTTTACTAGTTTCGTAAATATTATAATTAAAGTTAAGTAGTGAGATTTTTATATATATCGCTTGCTTATTAGTACAGTATAAATATAATTATTTATTAAGTATATTTAATATATATATAGCTTTTTTTAATAAGTATAAGTTATTTTATAATATTAAATACTTAATTATATATAACCTTATGTTTATATTTATATTTAAGTCTTAGTATTTTTTTTTAGTATAAAATTAAAATAATACTGCTGTTTTTAACTTTAGTTATAGTTTAGTAATTTATTAGCATGTAAAGCTTGTAAAGTTCTTAATTATTATTATTTAACGATTAAAAGCTTTTTTTATTTTTTATTTTAATCGGCTTATTGTTTATAAAACAAACTTAATAAAATTATAAACAAAAAAATAAACTTAAAAAAATACTTACTAACTATAACTAAAACTATTAGTTTGCTAAAGTATTTTAATTATATAATTTATATTTAGAATATTAATGTTTACGTTATTATAAACTATTCGTAATAAACGTGCAGTTTTTTATACGTGCTTTTTTTACTTAAACTTAATAATATTAATATAATATGCTTTATATATTATAAGCGCGAAAAAAACAAAAAACCAGTAATTAAAAAAATCTTTATTAGTAAGGTTTATAGTTATATTTGTAACAAATAAATATAACTTATATTTTTTCTTATTAATGTTTTAAGCAATATTTTTATAAAAATAAAGCTGTATAAAAAACTTATTAATTAATAAAGCTGTTATTTTCTTAATCTATATAAACTTAAAGTATATATTATTTTATATAAAACATATAATTTATATAGCTGAATTAATGCATGTATTATTAAGCTAAACGTTTTTTTATATCGCTAGAAACTCTTAATAAATTCTATATTAATACTATTTAGCTAGTTCTATATATATATTATTATAAAGCGTATTAAATTTTATATAATTAGTTTAGCCCAGTATTAATATATACTTATATTACTTATATTTATAAGCTTAAAGATTATATAGGGTAATAAGCGTGCAAGCGGATGATAAGAAATCGAAAGCAAGTTTTTTATATTTTATACTTATACTAGCAATTTTTCGATTTTAGCCGCAGAAGTAATATAAAATAGTCGGGACTAGAATATACTATTTAATAAAAATGCAGGAATCTTTTTACTTTTAAGTTTACTGCTTTTATTATATTGTTTTATTATAATTTTAAGATAGTAATTATAACTTAATATAAAACTAGCGTAAAGGAAAAAAAAAAAACTTTTAATTAAAGTATATATAAACAGAATATTATATAGTTAGTAAAAAAAAGAAAATTCTATATATAAATTAATATTAAAAATAGTTAAGTTATAAGATTTATAAAGTGGATTACTTATATAAGTAAATTATAAAGTTAATAATTACGCTTTTTTTTTAAAAGCTTTATAACTATTATTTGTTAATAAATTAATAAGCACTATTTTAATTAAGTGTTTTTTTTTTATAAAAAATTAGTTCTTTTATAATTTAACTTAAATCTTAAAATTTCTGCATTTTTAGCTATTTTTACTATTTTAGCACTATTACTACTTTTATAATAATAATATAGTTTAACTATTACGTAAAACCCTTAAAAAAACTATAAAAAGTTCGTAGCATAATAATTAAAATAGTTTTTTTTATATTATTTTATTATAATTTAATTATAACATTTTTTATAATTATATTAAATCGCTAACTATATTTTAACGCGTTATTATTATATCCTCGGTTAATATATCTAGCATATATATATTTATTAGTGCTTATAGTTTTTAAGTTATTTTTTTAATATATTTTTATTCTATTTTTTTAATTAAAATACTAATAAATAAGCTTTTTCTGTTTTTAGCTATAAATTTTTAGTTAATTATTATAATATAATATTATTTAATAGTTTTTATATAATTCTTAACTTTTATACTAATAATCAGCTTTTATAATATAATCTTAAAATTATAAATATTAAGTTTAATAAAAATATAATCAAGTTTTTTTTTAAATATAATATTTTTTATAAAGGTTATATTTTTATAAAATTTTGTACTATAAGTTAACTTTACGCTTTTTACTTTTTAGTTTTGTTTAATTTACTTTAAATACTTAAACATGTTATAATTTATAGCTTTTAAAAGTTAGGACTAAACTGCTATTTTTAATAGAAAATTATGAATATATTATAGTTTTTTTTTAAAGCTTAAATATAGTTTAATATATACAATAAAATAAAGATAATAAAAAATTATATATTTTAACTGCTTTATATTAAACTTAATTATAAAAGTTTATTTAGAAAATATATAAATCGGTTTAATTAAGATCTGTAAAATTTTATCGGGCTATTCGTTTAATTATACAGAATTAAAAATAAGATCTTACATTATAACTGCAAAAAACGATATATAAATGTTAAAAACAATAATTATATTAGTATGTAATTATTTTTTAACTACTAATCGATTTTAAAAACGTTTAAATCTGCTTATAATAATTATTATACTACTATTTAAACGTATAAGTATAAATTTAATACAAGATCTAAATTTACTAATAAGTATGCTTAGTTTTATGTTTTTAATACTTGCAATTTTTTTTGTTCTAAATATATAACTAACAACTACGTTAATTTACTAATAAATATATTATAATAATATTTTGCAAGTATATAATAAAGCTTCTAAAACTAAACTTTAAACTATATAATAAAATCTAGAAATAGTAACATATAAGATTTAATATAGTTTTAATAAAGTTGTATAAGTATATAGCTTTATAATAAAATTTTTTAATTAATATATAATAAATTAATATAATATAAAAAAAACATTCTATATATATATATAATTTTATGTAAAATTTATAATTTTACGCTTTTTATTTTACCGATTTAATATAAAAAATATTAAAATTAACAAAAAAATATAAGAAATATTAATAAAAAAATATATTAATTAAACTATTCTTTAATAATATTAGATTTATTTTTTTTTATTAAGATTTAGATTTTAATGTTTAAGTCGGGCACTTTATTATTTACTACTTGCTAGTTTTTTTTTTAGCTTAATTATTTTTTTAGGTTTTTAATTCTAAAATAATCTAGTAGTATTATTTTAATTATTAAAACTAATCTTAACTTTTTCTCCCTTTTTTTTTAAGTTATAAAGTAAAAAATATATTATTATATCGTAAGCTTTTTTAACTAAAAATTAATATTTTTTATTATTTTAAATAAACTTTTTTAATTTATATAATAGAAAAATACTTCTAAAAAAAACTCTATTAAGTTTAGATAAATAATATATTAAAAATTGTAATTTATTAAAAATAATATATAAGCTAGTTTATTTATATTAAAGTTTAATATTTAAAAACTTATTAATATACTTTAAAGTATTATATAAAAGTATTAAATTATTTTTTATTAATAATAACGCTTAAATTTTATAAATAAAACGCTAATTAATTCTGTTAGTAGCTTATTACTTAAATTTAATAATTTATTAAGTAATACTATTAATATTTTTTAGTCGTTTTTTTATTATCTTAAAGCGGGCTAAAATAAAGTTCTTTTTATTTTTAATGCTTTTTTAGTTAATAATTTTTTATAAAAATATTAATATCTTAATTAAAAAAATAAGCGTTTTTTTATAAACTATCTTATAAAGTAAACATTTATATTTTTTTATTAATATTTTGTTAGTTTATATAAGCATATTTAGCTTTTTAGTTTATTTTTTTCTAGTACTATTAATAGTTTTTATTAAACTATTTTTAAGTAGGATATAACCGGTTTTTATTAATTTTTATTTTTGTAAATAATAAGCAAAGCTTTAATTAATAAAAATACTAAGTTTTTCGCTTGCTTTAATAAGCTTTTTTTTATTTTTAAAATTACCGTTACATTCAATTTTAAATAAAAAGCTATATTAGTAAATAATTTGCTTTTTAATAAAAAATACTATTAACAAAAACAAAGCTTAACTAATTATTTTAGCTTTTAAATATCTGTATATATTATATCTGACTTTAATAATAGCTTTTTTTTTGTTTTATATTAATATATACTAAATATTTATAACTTAAATTATTAAAATATCTAATAGTTTAAATAATAATATATAATTAGTTTTTACTTAATTAAATAATTTTTAATAAAAACCGTATAATATAATAATGTTTTTTATATAATTATACATACTTTATTATTAATAAAAAACTACTAGTTAATAATATATCGATTCATGTTTTTAATGCTTAAGTTTTAAATAGTACTTATTAAATAAGATCTTTTTTTAAATATTATATTAATTATTTTTTACTGCATATACCGCTTTTTAAGCTTTTTTTATAAAATATTATCTAAAAAACAAAACTTAAAATATATATTTTTAAAATTCCGTTTTTTCCTGCTTATAATATTTTATAGTTTATTTAAAAGTTTTAATATAGTAAAAAAACGCCCGATTTTTTATAAATATTTAATTTAGTCTGTTATTAACTAAAAAAATACTTTCTTTTAAGTTTTTTTTATTATAAAATTAAATATTAAAACTACTTTATTACTTTTATTATTAAAATTATAAAATAAAGTATTAATTTAAGCTTTAATAAAAGTTTTTATATTTTTTTTTATTAATTATTAATAGCATTTAATAGTTTTTTAAGTTTACGTAATAATATATTAACTATTATATTTTTTTTACTTAATAAATAGCAAATTTTAAAGTTAAATATTTTAATATACATAATTTATTAAATTAAGCTAGTTTTAAAAAAACTAACAAAACTATTATTTAATTAATAAATTAAAACTTTTATATTAATTTTTAAAATAAAACGTATGCTATATAATATATTTTTTATTTTTTAAAAAAACTTTATAACTATAAAACATTTTAATTTAGTTATATAATAATTAAGCTTTATATTTTATTAAATACTTAATTTATACTTAATAAGTTTTAAATTTTTATTAACTATTTATAATAATTCCGCTTTTTATTCTGTTCTTAAAATATTTAATCAGCTTTTTTTTTATAAAATATTAAAATAAATAACAGCGCTATTATAAGCTTTTTTTTAATAGTTTTAACAGTATTTTTTTAATTATTTTTTTTTAAAGAACATTTAAAAGCTTTATAACTAATAAATAATATAAAATCTATATTTAATAATAAATCGCTAACTTTATAAATACTTTTATATTAATAATATAATAAAACTTTATTTATTTAAATATTTTAATAATTTTAACATTATTAAGTTTATAACTATTTAATCCATAAATATATTTTATAATCTTAACTGCTTTAATATACTATTCTAACTTTATTATATTAACTATTATATTAACTAGTTTAAAAACTAATAAAATAGTATTAATATTTTTTAAATACTTAAAAATAAATTAATAAATACTAAAGATAACTTTTTAATTATTATAACAAGTTTTTAATTTTATAACTTTAATATTATTAAAAAAATAATCTATAATATATAAAACTAAATTATAAAATATTTAATTAATTACTTTAAAAAAGTATATAATAAAATTTATGCTTTTTTATAATATCGTTATTATTTTAAATAAACTTAACGTAATAAAAAATATTATTAAATTATAGCTAGTTTTTAATAATATAAATTAATCGTAACTAAATAAAAAATTTACTATAATTAATATTTTATATATAATAAACTGCTTAAAAAATAACTTATAATTTTTAAGTAAGTTTATATTTTTAATTATAACACTATTAGTTTTTGTTTAAAAGTTAATTAAATAAATACTTTTATTTTATATTTTAATAATAAACTAGGCATTTTTATATAAGCTATGTTTTTTTTTAAAAATACTAACTTTATATTTTAATCTTAAAGCTTTATTAACTTTTAGTTATAAAACTTTTAAAATTAAAATATTCTTAACTTATTACGCTTTATATAAAATAATCTTAATCTTATATAATAATATAATCTTATCGCGAACTTTACTAATATTTTCTATAGTTTAGTTTAACGCGGTTTTTTTTTAATATAAGATTTTAAAAAAGATAATTTTTTTTTTCTGTAAACTTAGCTTTTTTAATCCGATTAAAAATATCCTGCACTCGTTTTTATATAAGTTTCGATTTTTAAAGCTTTTTAAAAAACTTAAAATAAATATTTTAAAACATGCTATCTTTTTTTAATAATTTAAAACTTTTTAATGTAGTTTTCGTTTTTTTAAATGTTTTAATTTTCTATAATATTAATTCTAAAAGTATTAACTTATTTAACTTAACAGTATTTACTAAAACGACTTTTTTACTTTTAAGCTTATATATTATAATAATATTAACATAAATATTTTTATTTTTTTAACTTTAATCTAATAACTTTATAAATATTAAATAAACGTTATCGTTTAATAATATAACTATTAAACGCTTATTTAATTTAAAGTTTAATATTTTAATTTATTTATTTAATTTACTCGCTATTAGCTCTTTTTTTTAATTATTTATTAACTTAAAGTTTTTATTAACTAAGCTTAATTTACTAGCAAGCTTTAGTTTTTTTTATTAAAATATTAACTATTATAAACCTTATATTTAAAAATCGTTTTTTTACCTAATAATTATAACAAGATTTAAACTTTTATATTATTTATAACTATTTATATAAATATAAACTTATTTTTATATATAAAAGTTAGTTTTATTTTTATAAAAAAATTTATTTTTAAAAAAAGCAGCTTATTAGCTAGTTTATTTTTAATAATATAAATCGGAATATTTATATAAAAGTTAAATATTTAAACACGTATATTAAAGATTTTCGTAATAAATAAAAATTTTTTACTTAGTTTTTTATATAAGGAAATAATTTTAAAAAATATATAACTTAGTAATTACTAAAGATTAAGCTTTTAAATTTAAAATAGCTATAATAAGCTTTTTGCGCTTTTAATTTTAATACTAACAATAATTTTAAACAAAAGCTTTATATAATCTGTAACTAATATTAAATTAACTAAATAATTTATATTTAATATATTAATAAAATTAATAAAATGCTTGTTTTAAGCTATAATATTAATATTAATAAGCGTTTTAATGCTTTTTTTCTTTTAATTAAACTTTAAATAATTATATAATTAAAAAAGCTTTTATAAAATTTAGTATAATTCTAAACGTTTTATTAATTAAATCTAATAATATTTTGTATAAAATAAAAACATGCTTTAAAAGATTATTTTAAGTTTAATTAAGCTTTTTATTAAGTTAAGTTTTAATTTTTTTCTTTAAATGCGTACTAAAAACTAAAGCTTTTTTAGTATTATTTTTCTTAATATTTTTAGCTTTTTTTTAATCGGGCTTATTTTAACTTTTAAATAGCTTGTTTTTTTTAAATATAAAAACATTTAAATCTGTTTAAACTTTAATAGTACTAAATATAACTTAAATATTACTTTAAATTATTTTATGTTTTTTTATTAGAACATTTTTTATATTTTGCTTAATAATAAGCAGATTAAGTTTTTTTACTATAATAAAGTATTTTTTTATAAATAAATATAAAGCTATATTAAATAACACGATATTTTTAAATTTAGCTTTAAAAGCTTTTTTAAATAAAAATAAATAACGTTCTTTTTAATTAACAATATTTAATATATTTAAAACAGTATTTTTTAAATTATTATAAAGTAAGGGTTTTATAATAATTATACTATTTAGCTATAAAGCTAATTAAGTTAATAAACTTTTAAATTTATTACTTATATTAATTTTTTAGCTTATAATTTTATATTTAACTTTTTAAACGATTATATTATTGCTTATTTTATTATTATATATTTATAAATAATTAAAAAGTTAACAGATTAGCTAGTATTTTATATAACTATATAAACATGTTTTAAACTTAAAATTTAGAAAATTACTGCAAGAAAAGTTCCAGCTTTTTAAATAATAACTTTTTAATTTATATTTTTAATATAAAACTTTATATTTAATTAAATTCGTTAAGTTTTTTATATTAGAACGTTCTATATTTATTATTTTATAAAAATAATAAGCAAAATTATTTAGTTTAATATAAGTTATATAGTTTTTTTGCTTTTTTTAAAACTAATATTATATTTAAATTAATTAATTATTACTAATAACATATATTAGCTATTTTCTTCTTAGTTTTTATATATTAATTAATAACTTAATAATTTAATTTACTAGTAAAAAAAAAATAAGCTTTTTTTTTTATTGCTTAAGTTTATTAATAAGTTGTTTTAACTATTTTATTATTTTAAAAAATAACAAGTTATTAATTATACTAAATAAAGTTTTATATTTTAAGTTTTTTATTATTATATAAATTAATAAAGCGAATAGTTTTAACCTATACGCGGACATATTTATAAGCAGTATTGTACGCTATAGTATAAGCAGTAAAAAAAAGTTATTTATTTTCTTTTATAATTTCCGTAACGATATTCCCGCTAATACGATTAAAAAACTTTTAACAGTTAATTCTTTATTTTTTAAATTATTCTTTCAGATCTTATTAAAAATAACCCTATAATCTATAATATACTTATAGATTTTTTTTAAGTCTATAAAACGCGGTCTCTTAATCTTTAAATCCTTTAAATAATTTTTTAATAATTTAAACTGCTTAAGATTAAAAATTTTAAAATACCGGAAAAAGTTCTTCTTTATATTTTTTTAAGTAATAATATTTTTTAAAGCATTCTTAACTTTTTTTTTTTTGCTTCGTACTTATAATTTAATAAAGCAACTTATTAATTACTGTTTTATTATTTATATAATAATATTAAAACATACTATATATTTTTTTTAACTATTTTTTTATATTACTTCTATTAAACTTAAAATAAAAGTATTAAAAAAAACTAAGTAATATAATAATAAGCTGCTATTATAACTTGCTTATAGTTTTTAGTAATAAAGTATAATCGATTAAAGCTAAAATTTTTTTTTAATTAAATTAAAATTAAGGGTTTTTTATTAAAGTATTTAAATACGCTAATAAAATAATAAATAAACTATTAAAAAAGTTAATAAAAATAAGCTTATAATATAAACCGAAAAAACTAGTAATAACTAATAAAATAATTAATTTATTTATTAATTATTTAACTGTTTAATCGATAAATTATTTAACTAGTTACTTGTTTAATTTTAATTTTAACTTTTATTTTAAAACTATTAAAAATATTAATTCTATTTTTTAAGATAAACTATTATAACTAATAAAAATTAACTTGTTTAAAGCTTTATTATAAGTTATAGCCGTATTAAAAACTATTAATTAAAACTATTACTAATTTTTTAACTTTTTAACTATCGATTATAAAACTAAGCGAGCAAATTTTATATTTAACTTTAATATATTTAAAAATTTATATATAATATTTCCAATTATTTAAGTATATTAATTTTAAAACATTTTAATTAAAATAATACTTAATTAATAAATAAACTTTTAATACTTTAAACTACTTAGATTCATAAACGCTGTTAATAAAAGTCTAAACTTTTTTATAGGAATAACTTAAATACTTACGACTTTTACTGCTTTTTTTTAGCTAGTATTTACAGTACTTTTTTTTATAGTTTAAACTATCTTATAAACTTACTAATTAAAATAAGCAAAATTTTAATTAAAACATTCTTTAAATAATAATACTTTTAAATCGACTTATTTAATTATTTTTAAAAGTAAATTAAATATAAAGCTTTTTAATTTTTGTTTATAGCTAGTTTTATAACTTTTAAATTTAACTTTTTTTATAAGTAATCGTGCGTTAATAACAAGATCTTTTATTGTCTTACTTAATTAATATACTACTACGTTCTTAAAAACTTTACGTTATTATTTTATAATTTAATAGTTAATAACCTCGTTAACGTTTAATAGTTTAATATAAAGCATTTACTGCTAAAAATTAAAGTTTATATCCTGAAATAAAAATAAAGCTTATTTAAAAGAGCTAATTAATTTAAAGAAAAAAACACCTGCAGTATAAAATATAGTAGTAGTAGTTTCTTTAGTTGCTGCTTTTTTATTCGGACTAAAAAAAAGAAGCTAAAAGTTAAAAACTTTATTTAAGTATATAGACTTAACAAATCTAGTAGTAGCAAATTAAGCAATATATTAATTAATGCGAACATATTTAAAAAGGACACACTTAAATTAACTTAAGGCCTATATAAAGAATAATTTATAACTTAACGAAAAACTTGAATTCTGTGCTGAAATGTGCGTGGCTTAAAAATCTGCGCATGTGTAAAAAGAACGCGAAAAACGAAGAAATACACGATTAATCAACCTAATCCCTGAACGCTAATCACGTGACTGGACTTCCTTACCCTAAATTAATGCTTATTAATACGATGGAATATATTAGAAATATATAGAATTAAGAGAGATTGTGTATATATAAAAGTCTTGTTTTTTAATTTCTACATTAACTTTAATTTTAACAATAATAATAAGTTCAACCACTTTAATACATTTATTATATAAACAACATTACGGTCTTACCTTTTATATATAACCCATGTACAACAATATATTCGTTTAACAACTAATAAAAAAAATTGCTTATTATAGTAGTAAAAAATAAATTACTGCTTTAATTATAAAAAAAATAACTTGTAAGTAAAGTTATTAAAAGCTTTTTTATAGCTTAAAAAACTATATTAAAAACTATAAAAAAACATTATTTTTTTAAAAACTTAAAATTTTTTAATTTAAAAAAAACTCGATATATTTTTAATAAAATCGTAAAATTCTATAATTTTTAAAAACTTATATTAAAAAATATAATAATAACTAAAAATTTAACTGTTTTTATTTATAACTATAAAAAAATCAATATTAAAGTTTAAAGATTTAAAAGCTTTAAAATTATATAGTTTTATAATATAATATACTATAAAAACTTTTTTATAAATATAAACATTAATAAAATATAAAACTAACATTTTTAATATTATATAAAAAATAAAATAATTAAATCGCTTATTATTTATAAAAATATTTTAATTAGTTTATTTTTAAATTTTTTTTATTTTACTAATTAAATAAACGTTTTATACACGAAAAAATAAGTTTAATATATATATTAAAAAAAAGCTAAATTAAAAAAACGTTTTTAAATAATATTTGTAGTTTAATTATATAAGCTTTACATTATTAAAACACTTAATATAAAAGTTTAAAAAAAAAATTAAAAAATCTTTTAAAGTAAAAATCGCTATAATAAACTATAATACTTATATTTAAACAAAGCTATACTAGTAAGTATAAAAAACTTTATAGAAAAAGCTTAATAAACTTAATATAAAGATTATAATTAATTTTTATAATTTTAAAAATAAATAATTAAAAAGGATAATATTTGCTTTAAAATAACTAATTAAGCATTTTTAAAACTAATATAACATTAAAATCGAAATAATTAAATATAATAATAAAGTTTTAAAGTATAAAAATAGCTTGATTATTATATTAAAAACTTTCTTTAATTGTAAAATATTTTTTAAGCTTTTAATAATTAATATATAAAGCTAAAATAACACGGTTAAACGTTTAAAAAGTGTATTAAAAAATAAAGCTCACGTAATAATTATTAGCTTTAATTTATTTAAAAGCTTATAATTAAAAATTATAAAAATAGCGATTTACTTATATAATAAATTTTTAAAATATATTTATAACTAAACAATTTTATATAAAAAGTTTTATATATATATTATTTTAAAAAATAAGCTAATTAAAAATAAAAAGTTAAAATAAGCATATTTTAACATATATAAAATAAAAGCGTTTATTTTAATTTTAAACATTTAGCTTAAAAAAAACGCTTTAATTAATTTAATTTAAGAGTATAAATCGGGGTTTTAATTAATTATAATTTAAT